>JAOBAT010055025.1:0-22417 GCA_026413305.1 Hydrozoanthus tunicans
CCCTCGGGGCTTTTTAGAACCTGTTTACAAGTATATACAAAGTCAGACAGTTGAGGGTCTTAGAAAGTCCGCTAGAGCGGCTCATATTTTATGGCGCAACTAGCAGCCGATAAGAAGTGCCCTCAATGGAAGAAACAGAAATAGGCCACAACACCGGGATCACTACCCTACTCTTTGCGACAAGTGTGTGGGTTCTTTTAAGTCCCTCGTTAGAAGGAGCGAGAGATTGGGCCTACGGTTTAACGTCCTTATCCGAGAAGACGGGAAGGTCTAACCATTTGCATATGTTAGAGCAAAGGCAGCACCTTCTCCTCAAATTATTTTAAGACCCAGAGTGAAGGTCCGACCGGGAATTGAACCCGAGCCTCCCGCACTGCAGACTGGCGCCTTACCAACTGGGCTAACCAGGCACCTCATTTGAACTAATTTCGTCACGAATTAAAGTTCTGTTTTTAATAATGTATTTTGTATTGACTTTAAACAGATATGCATCGCTGCTTCTCCTTTTGGTGTGTTCATTAGGTGATGCACAGCCTTGCCAATCACATGCGATAAAACATATCACAAGACGCCCCTTTGTTACCTTCCATTGTTTGGATCTCTTCACCAATACTTTCTCACTATTGATGCAAGATGACATTACACATATCAAGAGTTTTCTAGAGAACAGCTTCTTCATAATTCCAACAATGTTACCAATATGGCAGAAAGCTTTGGATTGTTACCAGGATAACAGGTGTGTTCTAGTGGACGTCTAAGGTCTTAATAGATCGTTTTACTAACCTACCGACCAAACAGCTATCCAGGAAGGTACTTCTGTTAGATAGTTGGTTATTTCTGTTGGTTGCGGCTTGTTAGGAGCGCCCCACAGGGGGATACTTCTAGGTAGCTCCACAACCCCAACCCCCAAAAAACAAACAAAATATTGAAAATCTGAAAACCAAATGAAACAAAGACACTCCACTCCCCCTAAGATTTAAAACATTAAAACGAAACTGTTTAGTCTTCGTTTTGAACTAAATTTAAGAAAGCTGCAGAATCTCAACCTAAAACAAAAGCATTTGGTTGAAATTTCCTTCCAGGGCTCTGGAAAACTGGAAAAACTTAGTTTTCCTGTAATCCTTGAAATTTGTGGAACATGTTTCAACTCTATAGGGTTTTTGGGGGGATTCGGGTCAGTTTTGTTTTTGAGGTCTTCATGCTACATGTAAATGTTTCAGAACGGGACAATTGATTAATATACCAGTCCTTGCTATTGTGGTAGAGTTTAAGTTTGTGTTGTTTTGTTTTTCGCCGACAGAGATGTAAGGGTTGCGTCCTGGAAAAACTGCTTTGCCCCCCCTCCCCTGGATAGAGTTTGGTTCTCATCACGCAGTACGAACCACGATTAATATATATAGTATATCATAGCTTTACTGTATGGCCAGACAGAAGATTTCCTGCCATCCGATTGGCTGCTGAGATTGCAAGATAATCTTGTAACGCCCACGGGTATTAGAAACTTTTTTTCCTTTTTATCACTCTGTTATATTTTGGTTTGAAACCCTTTTTTCGAATTTCTAACTAGAATCATTTCAATTTCTTTTATTTTTTAAACAATTGTCTTTAGTTAATGATAACAAGAATTAGTTCTTTAGGTACATCTTTTACCTAGTTTTAAAAGATGCTACAAGCATGAGAAGTCACGTACACTGGCCGTTTTGGATTTTGGTCATTAATTAGTACCATGCAAAAGATCGCATTGGGCTCGTGACAGATGAGTTTTAAGCTGCCTGGGTGGAAAGTTTAAAGTCATTTTTTCCGCAACTGGTTCTCAGGTTTATTCTGTGTCTTGAGTATAGGTTTGATTAT
Source organism: Hydrozoanthus tunicans (assembly GCA_026413305.1). Taxonomy (NCBI): domain Eukaryota; kingdom Metazoa; phylum Cnidaria; class Anthozoa; order Zoantharia; family Hydrozoanthidae; genus Hydrozoanthus; species Hydrozoanthus tunicans. The sequence continues at coordinate 1,852 of JAOBAT010055025.1, forward strand.
ACTGTTGTGCTGCTGCTGCCACAGCTTGAGCAAGGGCTAAGGAGAGTGTTTGCTAGTGTGAATAACTGTCCCGAGAGAGTTCTTACTGCAGAATCAACAGTCCTCTACACAACATTTGACCAGGTACTTCTATTGTTTCTATAGTTTTTCCCCCCAAACCTAAATTCAACTGAATTGTTCTCGAGGCTCTTCTTTTAGCTCAATTAGTTTTAGTCAATGGGTTTGAATCCAACCAGGGTTTCCTTTCTAACGCTAGTTCTCAGAAGGCTTGCATATTTGTTTTTCTGGCCGGAAGATAATGAGAATAACTGTGTAAGAAGTGTTGTGTAAGGACCGAGGCAAGAGCTGTGGGTTTTTTTACCATAAACAGATACCATCTGCAAATTTTATTTCCAATACTATCTCGGTTAAAGTCCATGTAACGCCTCTTTTGACATTGTGTTTTTTTTTCTTTATTTAACCATCGAGACAAAATGTGAACTAGAATTCGTCCCTGTTTAACACCTGTCGTTATATCGAAGCTCTCTGGCAATTGAAGCCCTCGTATTATTTTGGCTTTATAGCCACTTTAGAGCATCCGTATGATATCTTTTTAGAATTCCATGAATTCTATGTATTCTCCACAAGGAGTCACGATGAACAGTGTCAATGTGTTTGAAGATCTATTTAATGATGTGATCACTGTATGACTTGCCCGCACGAAATCAGAACTGTTCTTGCGCAGTTGAAGATCTACACCTAAACTCAGCCAGTTAAGGATAATTTTACTGAAGACGTTTACTTTCTCCAGTGGTCGCGGTTTCCCAGATCTTCTTTTTTTGTCAGTTTGAAGATGAATGCGGTTGGCTAGTTTTCTGGTAGTGTCTCTTGTTTTCAGATTTTTTTTTAAAAATCTCGAATAAGTGCATGGCATTTCTGGTTCTCCTCCCTTTACCATCCTTTAACGCTCGCGGTCTCCGCTTGGCCATTGATCCGCCGCCAGAAGTAGTATGTAAGAAAAAAGATAACAGTGTATGGGCGAGTAGGTACAATACTTGTACAAATCAAATAAAATGTTGATAGCTTAAAATCATGGCCATCTAAAGATTTTGGGTGCAGCAATTTGAATGTTAGTCCTTCGTTGGAGCGGCCGTCGTTCGAAACTTCACCAGCCTTATATTTTTGGTTGCTAAAAGTTTAAAGTGTCGTTTTTTTGGTTGATTTAACAAAGCTATTGTATTGTGATTGATCTTATCCTTCCTTGCAGATCCTTTCTCCAACGCTTGATGATGGCATCACTCCAAATGCTCTGAGACAAGAGGTTGGTGATTCCCGGATGGAGCTTCTTCTTGATCTACTTGTTCATGTTGACGGTCCCCGACTCCGAGATCGAGTCAGTCATGGAGAAGTTGATCTTTTTAACTTGCCAAAAGAGTTGGCCAGTCATGTTATTTGTGTTTGCACTGCCTTTGCAGCTTTGTATCTTCTGGTTCCAGCGGGGGAGCATCAAAACAAGTCAGAAATCGTCAGTGAAATTGTAGTACGAGCCAACAGCTATAAATCTATTTTTCATCCCATCGCAATTCTTAAACGGAGGACAAAAGAAGTAATGGACTTGCTTTCTACATGGAGAGGTTTTCCAAAGCCAGCCACTGATGAATTTGAACAACTCGGACTTTATGAGCAATGGGAATCTGGGAATTCTTCACCAACGACTAAGCAGGTGTTTGAAGCTGTTAACTCTGTGCTGGACAAGCTCAAACCCTGCCATTACTCAGAAAACGTAGAGACTAGAACTTGGGATACTGTGTTGGATATTGCAAAAAGCATTTTGCAGGCGGAGTTTTCCACTCTGTATTGCACAAGACTGCAGTTAGAGCTTGTAGGTGTGTTGAAGAACATAATGCAGTGTTGTGCTTTGGTGGTGCAACAGGTAAAATCCAAACCTATACACTCATTTTTACTCGGAGTGGAGCCCGAGCCTTTAGAGTACAAACAATTCTGTGGAACCGTTGTGCGCATGCGTAATGCAATCTCGGTCCAATTGCCCAGGCTGGCCAAAAGAAAGTGAGCTCTTAGTGCGAGATTGCAAGTAAAAAGGATGCTAAGAACATTCGAAGATTCGCACTTCAACTGATGTTTAATTTTTGGCTCAAAAAATTAACGTATTTCATTGTTTGAGGACATGGTTTCAAAACAACAAGAAGACAAACTAGAATATCTTGTGTTTGTGACTATCGAAAAAACGAGTTTCCATTGATTGAAAGTTTTTAGTGCTTTAGGGGAAGAGAAATAGTAGTTGACAAAAGCTAAGCATCAGCTTGAATAAATTTTGAGTTGGTCCCGTTTCAAGATGGCAAGAAAGGGAGTTACCTTAATTGCAAGACAGTGTTCTTTACTCAGTGGTTAAAGGAAACTTTATTTTGCGCTTTTTAGCTATGTTATTTTTTGAAGAAATTTTAAAAAGCAAAATTGTTCCTGAAGGAAGGAGAGAGAGAGTCCCTCAGCGGAATACCAAACTAGGTTTCTGATTGTCACACTTACATACTGATGCCCAATTTTTTCCCTTTTTTTCTTAACCTATAGTTCAGTAATGCGTGCCACACAAGATACGAGCAGTGGTCACGCAAGGAGCTAAGGTCACGCCAGCGGTTAAACTACAGACGTTTGTGGAGTCACATGCCGATAATGGAAGCTGTACTACACTTAGTGCTGGTTGTTGTCATTCAAGAAACTGCTCAGCTCTCGAGTTTTGAAGTGCGTTCACCGGAACAGAAAACAAAACATTTGAAGTAGGTATAGGGGGTTATCGGCGGTAATGTATATAGTGAGAAAGAAAAGTTTGACTGTTTGGCTCAGTTTCGAGCATGGATACCGTTGGTGAAGTACAAACCAACAAAGACTGATCAATCGTTTTGTTCGTGTGTTATGATTATTAAATAAATGAAGGATAAAACATGGCCGCGCGGAGATAAGAAATTTACCTTCAAGTGTTGAAAAAATGTCCCACGAGTGAGCGCACTTAGTGAAAAGTAAAAACAATTTCCACAGCGGACGAAAATAGTAGATTGACAAGTTGTTTCAACGGCGAGAAAAGTTTGGTAATTTCTGCAGATACTGTTGTAGTTTTTCAATTCAGTAGTCGCATTCACATAAAGGCATATTATTCCATATTATGAACAAGTATGAAGGCGGTAGTATAATGAACTACTGACTCCAAAATGCGTGCGTAATACATTTACAAATATGACCTGTGTTAGCGAGTAAGCCTAAAGTATCAATAAAATCGGTACAAAGTCTACTTTGAAATATTTCTTTTGCTGTTTTTTGCTTACAAACAACAAGCTTTGGTTGATCTTTGCAGGTTTCTGAGGCGATGTCTTACGGGAACAGAAAACTTGAAATCTCTGTCCGCACCCTCAAAGAACCGCTGGGATGAATGCGCAGTCATCAGCGAAACTCTTATACGCGTTACAATAGAAACTCTTAAATAGACTGTTCTGAAAATATGAATAAGTGCTTAAAAAGACTGTTTTCTGCGTCTGCTAACAAGTGCGGTTGTTCTGGAACAAACTTGTTTAAATAAGTAAACTTACGTGAAGCGTGATTATCTTTAATTGTTTCCGACATTCGATGAAAGATTTATTTTTTTTAGTCTATTTAGAGTGCGCTGCAACAATACTACAACGAAAAATCAACTAGGCGCTCTAAAAAGTGTTCATTGGGCTACTGATTGTACCAGTAGCCTGCTTTCTGAATTGACTTGATAGTTGTGGTCATTTTGAAACACAAAACAAACTGTTTTTTCCTTTTAAAATGTCTTCATTCTCTCACGACGATCGAGCAAGAAATGGATCTTAAGAGTCAAGAGTACGAGCTGGCGCCGCAAGACATTGTAGGATAAAAAAATTCTCAAATCGACGACAACGGAAAACAATGAACGTGTGTTGCAATATCGGACCTTTGGGGCCTATCTTGGGCTAAGTTTTTATTCGAATTAAACTATGCATAGAGGTCGTAGAATTAAGATTGATAACAATTTGTAGCTTAAAAGTCGGTAAAAAAGTAAGAATGAGCTTTGGCTAAATGTTTTTGGTTAGTAATAGCGTGTCAGTATATGAGATTAAAACTGAGAACTTGGCAATCTTATTGCAAAGGGCAAGAGATCAAGCTAACCCCGCCGGAAAGGTTCTTTAAAAACTTCGTGTTCATGATCAAGATTTTTTACGGTTTCCGAACATGGTTACAGAATTCCCTCACGTATTTTGTTGTTGCTCGCCTTTTGCTGCCGGTTTCAATTGAAAAATTCCAGTAAGGCTGTTTGTGGTAGTTTTAAAACCGACTTACGGTGCGGGCGGAAGCTGGTAACAGTGGCAGAGAAGATGCTGGCAAGCATGCGCAGAAGTGGGGTCAGGGGGGCATTCTTTCCAGGAAAATTTTTGGCGAACTACTGAGATGCCATTTCTGCGTATTTTTGGGGTATGAATATATGAAAAGTATTTTATGGGACAAGTTTTAAGGTTTCGGTGAAGATTGCCAGTTATTTAAGACAAGCTTTAAACTTTTTTGAATGTGAACAGCGACAAGCGAGCTTAGAATGTGTACATCCGTTCCCACCCCTCTCCTCTCCCCGATTTTTCCCGCAGGGGGGAGGCGTTGGAACGGAAGAACGAACACGACGCCTTTCATCATGTTCAAGTTTGTTTTTTAGTTCTCGAACAGTTCAAGGTGACACGGATCGGATATACAAATTTTTCTCATGCACGTATTTTCTCAGACGTTTGCCAAAAGATGTATGATCGTGAATTTGTGTTTCAGTTGCTACTCCAAGGTTCTAATGTGTTTTTAAAAGCGACTTGGCATCCTATCATGTTCAATTTTTTTTTACTCCGAACAGCAAGTTGAAGGCAACATGGATACCTGAATTCTCTCACGTATTCATGAGTGCTTGCCCTTTGCTCGGTGTCGTCATAAGTATATTAATTCTGTTTCTATTGCAAAATATATAAATAACGCCACCGTCCTTTCCCCATAACCATACCAAGACAAAAGGCTGCGGAGACTTCAAAGAAGACTCAACATACTGGTACTCAATTTTGTAAGTGTTCATTTCCCCAATTTAGTGCAACTTTTCGTTCGAAATTATTAGTTTGTTCTGGCTTAACTACCTTAAACAGCTAAAGCTGTTAGTGGACTCGTGGAAACAAAACGGCTACATAAGGTACACGAATTGCTTGATTCAGCTATAATGTCTTCGTACACAATTTTGTTTCGTTAACATTAGTACCATAGCATACTTAATCATTCTGCCAACCACCAAACTGGAAACTCTACATTAATTTTTTAAATATTGTTTTATTATCATTGCTGTTATTCATCTTATTATCATTATTACTATTATTATTATCAGTATTATTATTATTATTATTATTATTATTATTATTATTATTATTATTATTATTATTATTATTGTTGTTGTTATCATTATTATTGCGGGCGACAAGATATTTTGCAAGAAAGAGCTCAACTCTCGCTTCAAATTTGTTCAGCCAAGATCGATCGATAATTACTCGACATTCAGAGAAGAAAAGCTTACACGTGATTTTTCGACAAATATACATGGCCTGATAAGACAAATATGGCATGCTCCACATTCTGTACACGTGAATTCTCGACAAATATGGTCATCGGCTCACCATCGGTTCCTCACGTTCCGGAAAGATCTATTACTGGAGAACAGTGAAGCTATCGGTCTTAGGACGACGCGCACGCTAAGATGAAGATCAAACAAGAAATAGATAATTCTAAAGTGTTTCTTTTGTAATTTTGACCACTCGTTATTTGCGGGCGACAAGAGGAGCACGTAGCCTATTTTGCACGAAACATCTCAACTCTTGCTTCAGTTTTGTTCAGCCAAAATCGATCAATAGAAATAAAACCAAAACAAACTCATTTTCACACTGGTCTTACCACAGGTAGCCCAGTAATTTAAAAAAAACACAACGAAAGAAAGATAAGAAAACGTGTTCCGCCAGCATTTCATAACCTTTGGTTACCTCTATATTATATTATATAATTATATATTGTGTAATTCTCTAATAAAGTCCTTTGATGTTCTTCGCGGTCTTGTTTGACATGCATGTCTCAGCTACTTCTCGCAGCTTAGAAAAACAGCATGCATTGACTTTCCGCACTACGTGAGCTGTTACAAGAACGTTGCCATGGACGACGAACCTTTGCGTTCTCTTAGGGCCCGTCCACACTAACGCGGATTCAAAAGTATACGAATTCGTTTTACCGAAAACACATCAATTGATCCGCGTCCACACAACCGTTTTCACAGCGTTTCCGACCGTCCACACTAACACGTCGCGAATCCGCTGTGTCATGTTTAGTTCTTTTGCGAATGTTTGTTTTGATTTTTGGTTTTGGCGCGAGAGCCTGTTATTCAACCACGTGGTACAGTTGACGTCATCGTTTCCAATTTTATCGGGATCCGAACGTCCACACTAGCACGAATTAAAGATATACGGATTCGTTTTTACCCACTTTCGCGAGCGTTTCCAAACTTATACGGATTCGGTGGGTCCGATGCGCGTGTTAGTGTGGACGGAAGGCCTAAACGTATCAAAAAGTATACGGATTCGATAATCCGCGTTAGTGTGGACGGGCCCTTATAATTAGATTGTTCTAAGTGCACCAATCACAATTAGCATCAATGTTTAATTACTGCGCATTCCTGTTTTGATGCTCTGTGGATTCTCTTCATTTCAAATGCTAGATTCTGTTATCTATCCACTTTCTCCCCTTCAGTTACTATTGTTATTGTTAATAATGTCATTAATATTATCATTGTTATTATTTTTACTATTATTATTTTTTAGTTTTTTTTTATTATCTAACCACAAAATTAAGCGGTAGCATGCCTCAGTGAAGACTTTTCGACGTCCACTAAACGTCATTCTCAAGTCATTGTCCAAGAAGCAAAACAAAGTTTATATACTGAAATTAGAATACAATAAATTAGGCTTGGCTGAATACAACAATAAAAACAACAACAAAAGCATAACTTGAAAAGTGTCAAACAAAAAGTTGGCACAAACACGTGTCATGTTTTTTGTTGTCTTGAACATTTGTTGTTTTTATTGTTGTATTCAGCCAAGCCTAAAATGTGTTCTAAATTCAGTATATGTAAACTTTGTTCTGCTTCTTGTACAATGACTTGAGAATGACGTTTAGCGGACGTCGAAACGTCGTCACTTAGACATGCTATCGCTTAATTTTGTAGTTAAATTGTTCTCTAAGAATCGTCTAATCCAAATTGTTATTGTTATTATTATTATTATTATTATTATTATTATTAATTTTATTATTTTTGTAGTTATTCTTGTTGTCATTGTTGTTATCATTATAACTCATAGCATTTCCGTTTTTAATAATGTTATCATCATCATCATTATTATCATTATTATTATTAAACTATTATTTACAGAACGTGGGTGTACTAGCAATGCTGCATACAATAACCGTTAAATGTTTGTGGGCCTTGTTCATGAGCGTGCTGTACTTGACTGAGTCACAGGCTGCGTTACCACAACCGAACAGCAAAGCAAAGAGCGGAGCCAATGTGGTGCAGAATTTCTACGGGTTTTCTAGTGCACAAGACATTGTCAACCGCCTTACTGAGATCACCCAAAAGCTAAACGAAATGGACAAGAAACTTAGTGCATGCGTTGGATCGAGTTCGAAATGCAAAGCAGGTTAGGAATCAAGAGTGTGTTTAAAATGACTATGGAGTTAAAAATTTTATTACCACAGTGGAAAGACCTTGCTAAATGAGGAACAGTGGTGAAAAAATGGGTCAAAATCTTTTATATAGTTCTTGAGACATTAACGTTTAATGTTTTCATTTGATGATGTCACTTTATTTACAGGAAAATTTACATCTTTAAAAAATCTGAAGGCAATCCATAGTCATTGGATGAATTCGAGCCAAACTTGGACCAACGACTTATTTACCTCCAGAAACATCACCAGCCTGAGTTCTTTTTTTTTTTTTTGCTTAATTATTTTTTATCTCACCCCTAGTTCCCAAGAACTGTGCCGAGCTTTTTAACTGTGGCAAGAAGACAAGTGGTGTGTACAAGATTGACCCGGATGGAAAAGGAGAGATCAGCGTCTATTGTGACCAGGCCACCGACGGCGGGGGATGGACAGTAATCCAGAGGAGAATGGACGGAACGACCGATTTCTACCGTGGCTGGTCTGACTACAAACAAGGCTTTGGTAATCAACAGGGAGAGTTTTGGCTCGGATTGGACAAAGTTCACCGCTTGACTCATCAACAAAGATACAAGCTCAGGGTGGACATTGAAGACTGGAACAGAAAAACAGCTTATGCCGTGTACAGTTTGTTTGGCGTGGCGAATGAAGGAAATAAATACAAGTTGAAAATTGGATCATTTTCAGGTGAAAACCTATTTGAATTTGCAATGGGGAGTGCCCTAAAATTGATTTAGCACCAAAATAATATTCTTACAATTTCCACCTCGGGACCCTGACCCCGAACCGACAGTCGAAGTTGGATTTGATTATATATTTATAGTTACATTGATTTAACTATAAAAACTGATACTGGTTCGATACTTACTTGAAATAAATGAATAGCGTTTCTACTATTTTAAAGCGTTTTTTTAGCGTACACTGGCAACCACTGGGCCCAATGGAAGTTAAGCGGTGCATGCCAAATTAGGACGCCCCCTTATGATTAAAATACAAGAGATGCAGTTGAAATTCTTAACTATGTTGTAGTATTTCTACATTTGGCTAGCTAGTTTCAGCTACTCTAAAATCGAAAAATAAAGAAATGTTTTTCGTTTCCTTTTGAGCTATTTCACTCGTGTTATATTTGTTTATCGCTCAGGCACTGCGGGGGACTCTCTAAGCTACCACAATGGAATGGCCTTCACTACTAAAGATCGGGATAACGACCAACACTCCAGTAACTGCGCTGTAGCTGCTAAAGGGGCTTGGTGGTATAAAGGTTGTTTCCATGCCAACCTCAACGGGTTGTACCTTCATGGGGGCAATAATGTGCAAGGTATTTCTTGGTACAAGTGGAAAAACGTCCACTATTCTCTCAAGAAGGCAGACATGAAGATCAGGCCTGTCAGCTTTGTACCGAGTTACTGATAAAACAAAGACTTTTTTTTCATCTCTTTTTAGCTAAAGAAATATCGTTTAACAATTGTTAAAGAGGACTAGTGATCAAAGTAACGCTTTTGAAAACTTTGATCACAAACCAAACTAAGTTTCATCATAATTAATGGGAGCTTCAAAGAGTAAAGATGACTCGCGCCACTAACCTGCAGTACACAACATTGTATGACAAAAGCGTTCAAATAGCCAAGCAAAAATGTATAACTGCATTAAAAGCAAATTAACTTCTAGCAACCCCTTGTGTTGTTTTTTATTCATGTTTCGGACTGTCTTTTCTAAAGATGTAATTGACCATCCACTAACGGAGAATGGAAGGACCGTTCTTCATTTCAGGCCTTACCTTTGGCACCCGGGATTTTTTATTTCCGTTACCCGTCCAAAGACGGGTGATTTAAGGGGCAACCTAAAATTGATTTGGCACCACTTAACGTTAAGGATTTATCCCCCCGGGGAGGGGTACTCCCTATATTGGGATGGTAGGTATGACCGTCGTATTTTTTAGGGGTTTGAATTGCCAGTCCGGTATTTTTTAGGGGTTGTAAAAAGAAACCTGGTGTTAAACCTAGAGCCTGGTATTTTTTAGGGTTCAAAAACGCAAAGCTATTGGACTGCTTGCAGTCCCATGCTTTAGCAAAGTAGCGTGCGTACTGATAAGAAGTTAAAAAAAATGTCCTTTGATGAACGTTCTACTATGCGCGTGCCTTAATTTACTGCGTATCACGTTCAGAAGAACACGAGGGGACTTAGCGCTGACACACTAGCTACCCCCCAAAAAAATTAAGCATTCAATTGGTATTTTTTAGGGTAGTCATAGTTAAAACCGAAAGGTATTTTTTAGGGTAGAAAATTTTTATCCCCAGGTATTTTTTAGGATATTTTGGGGATTTTCCGACGGTCATCCCTACCCTTTTGACCCCGAAGTGCCCCCCAGGAATATTTCACAGTGCATCCCTCGTTCTTTAAGAACCCGTGTTTGTTAGAATCAAGACCACCTCTGACACTGACTGCGATATTAATTATCACATTGATTCAACAAAGCTTTTTTCCTTCAAGGCCACTGGCAGCCACTGGAACCCCTTCCTCCCCTCGTCACTGGCGGCCTCCGTTGCAGATGTCATTTTTGGTTCCAGTCCTTTTGTACAATTTTACAATTATGTTGTTTGTCCGACTACACACTTTTTTTTTTATGAACCAGTAAATTTTTCCGAGGTTCATTGTTCTTAATTTTCGGCGATTTGAACCTCAAGGTTTTCTTAAATTGTTCTTATTTCTATGTGTGGTTTCAATCGGACAAAAGCTAAGCCTAAGGTATTGCAATACATGTATTGGACAACAAACTGTAAGGACCAACTTCGGGGCAAGTATATATACGTGTACTGCGAATAATTTGAAGCAATGACTGGTAAAAGAGAGAAACTGCAAATCATTTCTGTATTTCTATAAGTTAAATTTCGAAGCTCGGTAAAGTTTCAAAATAGTTATCGCGCCCCGAGCCTCAGCTTGTTCTTAAATTGTTCATAAATTTTGGCCAATCTGAGCCTCGTTGTTCTTATAAAAAAGCGTGTAGTAAATAAGTTTTGGTTCCCTTCCGGTCGGAGGTCATTGTAACTCTCATCTTTGGCTAGGGCTAAAATGAGTCTGATTCGGGCTCAAAATATGTTTACGCCCTCAAACGTTAAGTCTATCAAATTTATTATTCATCGCTAGAGGGGCATATTGAAAATTGTAATTTTTTAAGAGAAAGACCGAGAAAGACCTAGAAAGAGCGGCTTAGGCAACCGGGCCCGTTCATGTTCGCGATGGACTAGACACTAGCGTCAATGCGAGGCCAAACACTAGATAGACATTCGTATCAGTGTTTGTTGAGAAGATAATATGTAGGGTTTTTACACACACTTCTTGTACTCGTGCACTTGGGAGGAACTTGTCCAATTCGGTAAAATAATGTGCTGCCATCATTGGCACTGCAAGTCATGAGTAACAATGCAGACTTTAATTATGATTCCCCGCGTTCTGCAGCGGGAGAAATCGACCATGTTGAGCTACTGTCATCGCAGATCAGAGCGTTGTACAACTCTCAGGAATTTGCAGACGTTACTTTTGTCGTAGAAAAGAGGCGATTTCATGCTCACCGTGTTGTGCTTGCAGCCAGAAGTGAATACTTCAGGGCTTTATTGTATGGTGGAATGAAAGAAGCAAAACCAGAAGTTGAGATCGATCTAGAAGACACAACCGCTTCGGCTTTTGATGCGCTGTTAAAGTATGTTTATTCTGGAAAAATTTTGCTTAGTGACTTCAAGGATGAGACCGCCCTCGAGCTACTTGGACTGGCTCATAAGTATGGCTTTCTTGCACTGGAAAGCGGGATTCAAGGTTACTTAAAATCAATTTTGTCAGTACAGAACGCATCTTTAATTTTCGATGTCTCGGCGTTGTACCAACTCCACGATCTTTACAGAACAAGTTTGAGATTTCTCGACAGAAGCGCTGCAGAAATTTTGTCAACTGAAGGTTTTTCATGTTTGTCAAAGTCGGCTCTGTTAGATATAATCAAGAGAGATTCCTTTTGTGCGCCGGAAGTGCAAATCTTCCAGGCTGTCGCCGAATGGGTTGAAGCAAATGGAGATCTGAGTAAAAGCGACGTAGCCGAGGTGTTGGCAGAAATCCGGCTGCCATTGATAAGTCTCAACGATTTATTTCACACTGTTAGACCCGCAAAGCTCTTCGAGGCAGATGCTATTCTTGATGCTATTAAGCTAAAAACTGAGAGCCGGGTAAACGAAATGCGGTTTAGGGGCCACCTAGGTAAGCATGATCTTATATGTACATTACACAGCTTAAAATATCAAAAATGGTATAAAAGTTAAATGGTAGTTTAAAACAAACGTTTTCGACTTATAAAGTCATCTTCAGGTAAAATGTATCCATTACGCAGCTTATTGCAACTACTTTTCTAGAGTCGTTTGCTACTTTCACACTACAGTAACTATTAAAATTGGGTATATTTCAAATTGCGTTTCGTTAGTTACACTAATTGAACTTTATGAGCAAAGTAAAATAGTGTCGGTTCTGGGCATTATTGAAAAGTCAAGATGTGTCAGTGCTGTTGCACTAGTGGAAATCCGTGACAACATTAAAAGTAAAGTTTCAAGTTTGATAACCCCTTCAAAAACTTGTCATTGAAGGGACTATAAGCCATGAGGAATGGGTACAACTCTGTAAAATTTCAAAACAAACTGTTAACTAGTACTGAAATTTACAAAAAGAGGCTCAATTCTTCACCAAAAGTTTGCTTTTCAACGAACTGGCAGCCAGTCTGCAAACAAATGATGAATTTGCACGCAGTAATATCCTAAAAGTTGTAGTAGTTTTCAAATTTCTGGAACCCAGGCAGCTTTGAGGAGGAAAAAGTAAGAGAGGGTGCAAGTAAAATAGGGTACTTAAGATTAATATTTCCTCCTGAAACACAAACCAACTTGAGACTGTTTTTTTTGTGTTTAAAAAATATACAGGCCTTTCACTGAGGAAAATGGCAGTTGTGCCAAGAATTGCACGCCTAGACTTTCCTAGGCGTGTGATGGCATGCGATAGGCTTTATCAAGCAATACTTTAAGTCTAGAGTGAGTAAAGTGTAATACAATCACAAACAACTGGCGTTTCTCACTTAAACAAACGACACAATATTTACACAAATTTTAAAGAAGAGTATATTTATTGACTCTTTGGCAATTCTGTTTTATTCTCTCTCAGTACCTGTAATTACTGATTAACAAAATATACTCACCCATAGATTTAAAAATCATTGCATTACCCACACCTTTGCATTACCAGCTGCAACAAATAATTACTGAAAAATTAATGCATATACCTGCAGGGAAATTTAAGATCGAGGTGTGCAATTAAAAGCACCCCTAGCACTTCTTAATAGATGTGTGCCAAGGTGTGCAGGTGCAATTGCACACCTTTTAGATAAAGGCCTTCAGGAATAAAATCATACAACTCTAAAGTTAGAAATGATTATCTTTGCAAATGATTTTAATTTCTTTGGTTTCTGAAAATTTCTCCTTCCTTAGTAGTTTTAGGAGCAAGTTTGATTTTGAAGTATTCTTGAAGGCAAGTCGAGGAAGGGAAGTGAGGAAAAATAACTCAAAATTGATTTTAAGAAACAAACATATTTGTTTAATGCTGTGTTTTATGTGCGGTCTGTAGGTGTACATACATGACATTGTCTAGACTAGGATTAAGTGTAGTCCTGAGAAAGACTAATATGAGCAGTAATGATTGATGTTTGGAAAACTTGTACAAAGGGCATCATTAAGATCATATCTCCACTCTCATCAATCCCTCTCAAAATTGATTTTAAAAAGCAAACATTTACCCTGTTATTACATGTACTGTAGGTTAATTCTTAGACTAGGATTAAGTGTTGTGAGAACTTGGACTATTTAAAACTCTCTGCTGTTCTAAGAAAATCCAGCTTTATCAGGATTTGATCTTGTATGCAAAATCAGGTAACTCAAACTTGATTATTACTAACCATTGCTCTCTTAATCAGTTTTTTGTTTCTCATTAAAGTTTGAATTATCAGGGTTATACTGTATAAAGATCAACTACTCTGAGTTCAAATTCTTCACTGACTGAATAATATATAATTGTATGGTTTTAGTTTCAGAGGAGAATATTGCAACAACCCATCATGGTGCTGAAGTCGTTGAAGGTGAAATGTGTGACTTCCTTTTGGATGGGGACACAATGAACTATGATCTTGACAGAGGGTTTGCGCGACACTTGATAAAGGATGGTGAAAAGGGAATCTGTGTTGCATTGGGGCGGCCAAGCATTATAAACACCATTAAACTTTTACTTTGGGACAAAGACCTCCGAGAGTATTCATACTATATTGAAGTATCTATGGACAGGCAGGACTGGGTTCGAATTATTGATTATTCAAAATACCTTTGTCGGTCCAAGCAAATACTTCATTTCAAGCCAAGAGTTGTAAGGTTAGTTTAAGTACTTTTTGCTGTATATGCTGGATGGCGTTATAAGACAGTATTAGTTAGTAAACAAGTAAACAGCAAATTTCAAATCTAGCTCAATATATATGTATACAGGGTTTTCAGTAGAAATTGCCAAGAGGGGTCCCAGGGGCAACTTCATTCTTGAATGAGGGGTCCCAAGCAAAACCCAGTGAGAAACAAAAATTCCATTTTTGCATCCCAAATAATTTTTTTGCGTAAAATACGCAATATTTTGCGTTAATGAAAACCCTGTATATATAATATATATAATTATATTAATATGATATTATTTTAAAAATAGATAAAGAAATAATGAATGCTAAAATGTTTTTAGCCTTAATTTATAAAAGTTAAAAATGAATTCAACATTTTCAACTACTTGAAGGAGTTGGCATCGGTAAAAAGATAAAAAGTGTTTTGATTTAACTTTTATCGTAACATTTTCAGCCTGATATTTGACTTGTGGTCCTAGGGTCGCAAGTTTGAGCCTTGTCAGATTACTGTGTTGTGTCCTTGGCAACACACTTTACCCTACTTGTTCTAGTCAACTCAGCTGTATAAATTAGTACCAGTTCTGCTGGGAGCTAACTTGTGATGAATTATAAGTGTCCTGTCCTGGGGGAGTCAAAAACTCTCATCCACATAACTCTACAGAAACTAGAGATAAGTGCCGGCCATCATGCAACCTGGCTTGAGAAAGGATTTAGTTTTAAAAATAATTTTTACAAATTATAATGACTGTTCAGAATGCCTGAGTCACTTTTAATACTTTTATAGTTAATAGTATCTGGCAGTTATTCAGTAGCTCCATATTATTATTTGACCAATACTAGAATGAACTTAATAGTTTATAATTTCTTTGAGACCAAGAGGTTTCATGTTTCTGTCCCGTTGCTCTCTCTTCAGATATGTTCGAATTGTTGGAGTCCACAACACTGTGAATAAGGTTTTCCATTTGGTTCACTTTGAGTGTTACTTCACCAACCAGGCTTTTCAACTTGGTCCTGATGGAATTTTAGGTAATTTTCCAACTTTTCTGCTACATAGTTTCATGCTTTTTTTCTCCAATAAAATTTTGACCGTATAGAAAAATGTGGTAGCTGTACATTTTACATAAATGCCTTGCAGATCTAACAATTCTGAAAGAGGGTCAGAGAATGTCACAGTTGGTAAAACTCTTCCTTGTACTAGTTAATAAAAGTGTGTATGTTGAATTGGAAGTTTACTATATAGTCTATATATGGTTATGGACAGTGCTAGATTTTTATATGCTGGGAACTATGGGTAAGCACACAGTTAATCTGCTATCTTTTATACTGAGGTCAATACAATATTTATTAATATGTAGTTATACTACTTCAGCATCCATTTGTAGCATTTTATTGTTATAGACCTAACATACAAGTGGATCATTTCTATACTGGATAAACAGGGTTCAAACAGCTGTCCCTGGAAATCTTGAAAAAACCCTGGAAAATTTTTAAAGCCCTGGAAATCCCCAGAATACATACAATATAGCACAGTGCAATATTTGTGATGGAGGTTCAGCTGTCCCAACAATTATGTTTCCACTGGCGGTTGAATACATGTTGCATATAGCAAGAACAAACAGCCAATGAAGCCAGAACTACAGGGGCAACTAATTACCATATATAATCACAAAAGAGCTGTACACTCCCACAAAGCAATAATCAAATAATAATCAGATAGTCTAAGAGTAAAAAGCTCTTGTCCATAAATTATAAGGAAATGAGTTACTCTCTTTTCTTTCCAATTCACTGTCATTTATTGTTCGTTACAAGAGAATCCATTATCTGCGACCTGTGCGTGTTTATTGCAGTGCCCAGTGAGAATGTTGCCACTATCTCGGGTGGTGCAAGTGTAATTGAAGGAGTCAGCAGAAGCCGCAATGCTTTACTAAACGGTGATGTGTCCAGCTACGACTGGAACTCAGGGTACACGTGTCATCAGCTGGGCAGTGGAGCAATCGTAGTGGAGCTGCCTCAGCCGTTCATTATCGACTCAATGAGGTTTACTATTGGAGTTCTTTTTTTTTAGTTCATATAACTTAAATTCATGTTACTGTATTGACCTTCACCAAATGCTTTCTTTTATTTAATTTGTTGTATTGTCATCCCAAAATTTCATTTTTTTATTGACTGACACAAGTGACCACACACCAGCAATAATAACGTTTTTGCCATTACTGTAGTAGTAAGCCGTTCTGGAATTCATGGAAACAAATTTCATTTTTTAGGATAATTGAGCTTTATAATGTTGTCTTTAAAACCTATGCAATTTATTGAAAAGTACTCAATAAATTGAAACTGTGCTGAAACTAACTGTGATTTTGTGATGAAAACATCACAATTAGATATTGAGGTGGTTAAAGAAATTTTATTCATCTAGGGGGAAGAACTCTCATGGGGGGGCTATTTATCACCCCTTAGGGGTGAAATTCAAAGGGTTGGTAGTGCTTAGAGTGTTGGAAGCAAGATTCTGACCCTTACCGGTTATATGGTACCTATCGTTTTGGGGTGATAATTGATTTTAGCCACACCCCTTTTGGAACTATTTGCAGTTTTCTTAGTGTTTTCTGTAAAAATGTTTTGCCATTCAGGCATTTGTAGCACTCAGTCAACCATAAAAGTTCAGTTAAAGTGCCTTTTCTACATAGTTTCTGTGAACTTCTTCTAAATTTTCTGGTCTTGGTTTACTGTATAATTCCCAGACTGCTTCTGTGGGACTGTGACGATCGAAGTTACAGCTATTATATTGAAGTATCCAACGACAGACAGGAGTGGACAAAAGTTGCTGATAAATCTAACGAGGAATGCAGGTGAGTGAGTGATGGAATTGTTAGTAGTCTAAGCTAGCATTCAAATGTTATTAAACAGGTTTGTGGCATCAGGGATACTTAACTTTTTATAATCATCTGGTTGTTTCTGACAAAATATTGAAAAAAAATTATACAGAATATTATAAGTAAATAACATTTTATTTACATGTCAAAGTTTTAATTTTAGCTGAACATAGCAAATTGGGAACCATATTTAGTCATGTTCATGTACATTTAAGGACATACCACATGTACAGCACACCTGGATGGTTGAAACTCTGCTCTTATCAACCAGTGTTGGGGTATTTTTAAGTCCTTTGCTAGATGACAAGGACTAGACACACAGCTTAACACCCCAGTCCATGGACAATGTGCTGGCAAAAGAAGGCTGCTACACAAATGGTGAACCCCACAGCAAGGTTCGAGATTGAACCTGAGGCCTTTTGTTTGGTAGTCAGAGGTCTTACCTACTCAGCAAAGCATGTACACAATTTGTAACACTGAAAAATTACAAACCTAACAGCCACTATTTATCACTTTAGTCATCCTTGAGATGACTAGGGCAAGCAGCTATATAGCGTTGTACACTATACTGAATGTACTGAGTTCTGAACATTAGCATCTAGAGAGTGAAACAATGATACAGATTGGAAAAAATATTCTGGACAAATTCCATTATAGTAGTATGGGGAAAAAGGATAGTATAGAGAGGAAAAATTGTAAAAATTAAGTAATAATGTAATAGTTATTATTGGTATCAGTATTGAAAAGTCCATTAGAACATTGTCAGCTATTGTCAGGAATTACTAATGATAAAGTGGAAGACTGACACAACTAATATTCATATAATAAGCTATATAGAGTGGATTTTCTCCTCAAAAATAGTCATTGTATATAATATGTATGTCATAGATTATAAGGACTCCAGAATAGTGCACAGAAAATCTTACTACATTAATTTTGGTTTATTTAATATTCTAACTTGCTAATTAATATGAAGTTTCATGATAATCCGTCATTCCAGTTTCAGCCAATAACTACATAACCCAAGCAGCTTGAATATCCTAGTCTTTCTTTACACTAATTTTTGATTGGTAATATTCCATAAACTTTTCAGTTCTGGTGGTATTGGTAACTTCTTTTCGGAGATTCTTATTTTCATTGCCAGTAGTTCACTTTGTTCAATCAAATCTCATTTTGTTCTCATTACCAAAAGTCTTTTTGTATGTGTTAAGTGCAAAGTAAGATGTTGATAACTGACTGAGACTGAAAGGATTAATAACCACTGAGCTTTATGTGATGCAGTTTCTTTAAATTCAAGTAAAATCTAAGTCTGATTCTGTCTTATTTCAGGGAATGGCAGACTGTTTATTTCCAGGCAAGACCAGTGACCTTTGTTAGAATTGTTGGTGTTCATAACACAGCAAACGAGGTACAGTAATTAAAATTAAACTCTGACTATATCAGTCTGTTTTTCATTGTATATCTATGTGAGAAGATACCTGATGTCAATTTTGCCTAATTCACTCATAAGCCCTTCTTTACCCTTACCTTCTAATGGAGTATTGTTTTTTAGCAGTACTTATTAATAGCTCGTACCTAATCTAAACCTGTAGTTGTTAGCGAGAACTAATTATTTATTGAATCCTTAGATTATAGATGCATGTACAACTTTTACAGAGTTGGTGTTATATTTTTTTTGCTTTTAAGGTCAAAGCACATACACAGTATGAAGTTTATTATTACTGATTATTATTATTTATTAATAATTATATTATTATTTTTGTTATTAGGGTTAAATATATATATTTTTTTATTGTTATATTTATAACTGTTATTATCATGGGTTAAGTGTTTCAGGTTGGGTTGTAAGTGACACCAAAAAAATAATTTTAGGAAGTATAGTCAGACTTTGCAAATTACAAGCACACTCCATTAAGAACAAAATCAACAACAAATATTATTTTGAACAAAACAATGCAAGTTTTAGACAGAAATAAAGACAAGATGTTCACAACATTTTTACTTAAGGTATGCCATTCTATACTGTGTGTGAGTGAAAATGAGTCAGTGTGAAGCTGGTCTGCTTGCTCAAAAACAATGTAAGGAAAAGTTTGGGGGATGATGGTTTTGTACGAATGTAAAGAAAGGAAAAAAATGAAGCCCAGTGAAATAACTTTGATTTTCAAAATTTTAGGAATCAATATGTTATGTACTGTAGAACTACTCAAAAATAACCCAAAAGTCATTCTGATTTTATATTGGACCTGTCAATAGTTAAAAATTGTGGTGATGATATAATAATGAATATTTTTTTATAATAAAACTGCATGATTCAAACCTATTAGAACTAATAAACTGGTATGTACACAATCTGTAGGTGTTTCACTGTGTCCATTTTGAGTGTCCAGCTCCTAACAGGGAACCGCATTGTGCCTTGAGGACCTGCTCTCAACAAGAGGAAGCTCAGAGACCCCAATCAAGCAACAGCTCCTTCACTGACATTAATTTAGTGTAGTAAGGACCTAAAGCAACAAGAACTACAATGGTGGCGGCGACAGCAGAAAGAAACAATTGATACAAAACAGTGCAGCTACTGGACACCATGCTGTCATCTTAAAAAACACAACATGAAAGGCTCAGTTTTTAAGAATGCAAGTTGGAATAACCTACAAAAAAGGGTCAATCTTTAATTTCATTCAATTTTTTCTATTGACAAAGTGAAATTATACAAAAGAGATTTAGTAAACTGAAACTACTAGTAAGTTGTCATCAAAAAAGGGAGAGAAAGAAATGTGTCACTAGCTGCATGTCAACATCAATATTGCCATCCTTGTTGCTTAAATTCTCAAATATTTTAAATTTCACTCTATTAGCATCTGTTTTTAAAGGTTTTTTAGTCAACTTTTTAGCATAAAATTGGGGCTCTACCAGGGTTGTATGTGAATAGTGTAATCATTATCAGCGTAAGTTCAAAATATATTTCAAGGCTAGAATCTTGCAACACTGCACAGATGCCAAATTGTCAAAAAAGGCAGATTGATGATTGGGATAAATAGTTGATAGATTAAATATAAATATTACAATGTTGAGGGATATTACAGTGAGATGTACCAAACAAAATCAAGTCATAAAATTAAGTTGCAAAAATTGATGCAGGCATTGATTCAAGTTTTTGTATAGACCCATAGAATTTAGAATGGAAGTTATTTTACAATGTTTTATTTAGCAAAAGTTAGAATTTTATCAGAAGAAAAAAGAAACAATAATGAAATCCAAAATGTTTTACTAACACATTTTAGAAATATTTTACATTAGATGTATAGAGGAAGGACAGCAGTGAATTCAGGATTCTCCCTGGTAGTGCCTCAGATCTTTTCTTTTTGTTGTATAAAATAACTTAAAGGTTTTTCCTTGAATAATTTGTATACTGTTTTACTAACACATTTTAGAAATATTTTACATTAGATGTATAGAGGAAGGACAGCAGTGAATTCAGGATTCTCCC
>JAOBAT010055036.1:0-28121 GCA_026413305.1 Hydrozoanthus tunicans
GAATGAACTTTAACAGAATACATTTAGGACAAGGAAATCCATTTTTTCCCTGCGGGAATAATTTGTAAAAAACTGTATGCACTTTCTTTCATCCAGCGGATCCCGGAGGTGTTTGTTTTCTTAGAGTTCTTATAATATATACTCTTAACTCCTGAATAAACATACATGTATGACTTGTTTGTTTTTTTGAGAAAATATTCCACTTTTTCAACTATTATTCCACCCTGTACTTTTGACTTTTCAAGATGTTCCACCCTATACTGTATTATTCTGCTTTATACTACTATTAAGTTTTTTCATAAATTGTCCATCCTGTACTACTATTTAATTTATCCTGTATGCTTATTCTGGAGTTAAGAGTACTGTACTTACCATACAACTGGTGTGTTTGTACATGTCTTCATAATTTTTATTTATTTATTTATTTGTTTATTTTTATCATTGTTTTCTGTAGGTTGGAGTTTTGTTGTCTTACATTGTATGGGCGTGTTCAGGTAGTTTCACTCTCTTTGTGGCAAGTAGAATTTTGGGTGGATTAAGCAAAGGAAACACAACAATATGTACTGCAGTAGTAACTGACATTACAACTCCTAAAACCCGAGCAAAGGGAATGGTAAGCAATTAAAGAAGTGATAAAATTACTAAAAAAGTTCTGACAGTACTTGTCTTTCATTCAGTGAAAACAATATAAATTAGTTGTTTTAACTGATGGTATTCATGCAGTGTGTTGCAGATGTTTTTTGTGCATAAAATAAGTTGTATTTAAGTTTGCAAGTGTTATAAATAAACCAAATAGGGAACGTATAATAACAATAATTATAATTTTTATTATTTTGATTGGTTCGGTTTATGTTTTGCAAATAAATGCAGCAGGTGTTTTTTGGAAGTGGACCTGCAAGGGTTAGTACGAAGTTGTAACAAGCACTGTAATAAATTAGTTGGCCTGCATAGGATATTTCTTCAAGTATTAGGAATAAAAATAGCTAAGGAAAAAGATGATAAAATTTGAAGTGCATTAGCAGCGAAGTATTTATTTTTTAATGTTGTTTTCTTAACCCTAAAAGAAAGAATTTTTCTTTTAACTAATCAAATTCTTCATTCTTGAAACCATTTCAGGCCCTTATTGGTATAGCGTATTCAATTGGCTTCATTATTGGACCAGTGATTGGTGCAATGTTTGCGTCAAGTGCAGCAAGGTCAAGTGTTACTAGTGGCAACCCATACCTTATTCCAGCAGTACTGGCTATCACGCTGGTCTCTTTAGATTTTGTATTTGTTTTTTGCCTCTTTGAGGAAACATTGCCAGTTCAGAAGCGGGTAAGAAATTCACAAATGATTCTTTTTATAACAGGTGTTTTAGTTAAGGAACAGGCGTATTGTGTTCTTGATTGTGCAGCCATTTACAGAGTTAGAAACCCTCAGATCAGTTTGCTTGATCAGTTCTCTGTGTACATGTCCTTGTGTGGTCAGTAGCTGCTGTAGCTTTGAACACCCATACAACAGAGTAAAGTTATAGATTGATGCAGTCGATTGCTCAAATAATGATAAGTGCCATGGCATGAAATATTTGTTATGTCAGTGGATTGATCTTGATAAATGAAGAATAGCAGTGAAAAATTTTGTCAAAATCAAGATATTAACATTTAGAATCTTCAGCTGATGACAGATGTTGTATGGACAGGCAAATTTTAAAGTTTTTGAAATCTGCTGCAAATCCATATAACCTTTGGATAAATTTAAGCCAAACTTGGACTGATGATTTATCTTGATTGAGGTATTCTTCAGAATAGTTACTAAATTTCATGCAAAGGTTAAAGACTGGCAGTTGGTGTCAAAAAAATAAAAACTTGCCTGCCCTACAACTGGCATCATCAGATGAAAATAATAATGTTAATATCTTGAGAACCATGACAGATTTTGACAAAATTTCTTTACCAATGTTCCTCATTATGAGTAATAATTAAAAATGTCTATCCATTTACTTCACAAAATATTTCATGTAACAGGCGTAATATTGAGCCTATAATTTTATCATGTAATAGCTATAAAGTTTCACAGTAGAGGACGGACAAGTCTTAGCTGTCTACTTGTTCATCTTCTTGTGAAAAGGAAACAAATAAAACCTCATGTTAAGTTGGCTGCCAAAATTCACATCACACGCTGACTTATAAACTGATAAAACTAATGTCACTATGTGCTAGTGCCACTGTCCTTTCTTGGTTCACGGAGAGCTTGTTGGATTGTTTGCACAACAGATGTGAGTTTCAGAAGGCATTGGTTGGTTTGTCTATTTAGACAATCAAGTTGTCCAGGAAAAGTTATCTGGAAAGATGGACAAACAGACGGACAACTTCAGATGATTTGTTTGTCAAGAACCATATTTGTCTCACTTAAAACACACTCAGACAGTTTGTATACAGTTGAGACCACTAGTTTTTTTCTGGACAACTTGAATGGCTGTCCTCTAATGTGACAACAGAAAATTTAAAAATTTTTCCTTTTTTGATTGTCAGGCAAAGTCATTGACATCACAAATGAAAAATGCCTTACACCTCATCAACCCAGTATCACTGTTGAGGTTTACTGCCATAGAACATTCTTCACCTGAAGGTATGGGAAATTTGCTGTTTAGAAAGTAATGATTAAATTACATCCCAATTTCAGAGGTTCCCACCCATGCAAATCCTTTTGTCGCACACTTAGTTAACTGCTCTTATGTTACTGTTTATTTAAGATAAAGATAAATTCATTGCAATACCCAAAAAATCCCCCCCCCTCCCCAACCTCATCATGGTCCTCCCTCATTAATGAAAGAAATTATTTGACTCAAAACAAATATTTAACCCTTGAAGAGCCCTCCCCTCATAGTTGACTCCAGTTATTTTTATTAGTACCATTGAAAGCCTCTCCCTCATTTAGTTTAAAGAAACTAGGCGACTCAAATTAATTTTGGCACATGAAGAGCCCTTTCCTTATTTATGAAAAAATTTGGAATAGGAAAAAAAATTAAGAGCAGAATTTATGCTAATAAAATGTTTTTGTTGGATAGTATTGCAGTATGATTATAATGATTAACCAGGTTCTGTATTTTTTTACAGATTTAAAGAAAAAGCGGACACTTGGCCTGGCCTATTTTCTATACCTATTTTTTTTTTCTGGTTTAGAGTTTACTCTCACATTTTTAACTCACAGAAACTTCCAGTATACCAGGTAAGGATATTTAATCTTACTGATCATGACTGATGACCATATTTCTACAAAGACATAAATTATGGTTAAGTGTTTAACAGCATCATTTTTATATACAACTTGGTGTTTAGGATCATTTGATCTTCTCCTTAAAAACATACAGTATAACTCGTGTGTGTAGTTTGAATGGGTTTGAGTTAAAAAGTGATTCTAAAATTAAAATATTTTTAGCAAACAAACTCTCAATTGGCATTTTAGGAACTTGTATGTGTTACAGAAAAGAAATATAGTATAACACTGTCAGTGGGTTACAGTACATGAGTGATTATTACTCATTAAGTACAATAATTATTTACCATTAAGAGTTTTATAAGGTGTACAGTTTTAATATTATTTATAAGTGTTTATTTTGTTTTTAATAACATCACATATGATTTCAAAAATGTGATTTTAACATATTGTAATCAAAATTTTTGCATACTAACTTAAATAGTGTATTAGATTAAGTAAAACAGTGCAAGACTTAATTATATTGATGTTTTAGTATCCTCTTGATGTCATTTTCAAGAATAAAAAAAATATTTATAAGTCAAATGGTGCTGGTGTGTTTTTGACAGTGGTTTTATTAAATAAAATAATATTGATCATAAATTTATGTTTTGTGTTCTATAAGCTTTGAGAACTAGTGTGTTTTTGTTAGTAATCTTACTGTAGCTACAGTATCCATATATGGTTTTAACAAACTTAGTGTTATTGTTATGTATTCAGCATGAAGCAGGGAATGATGTTTTTCTACATTGGTGTTATGATGGCCACTGTACAAGGCGGCTATGTCCGTCGGCTTCCTGCAGGTTCTGAGAAAAGAACAGCTATTCGGGTGAGTGAGTGATGTTTTCATCATTTAAGGTTGTGACGATCTTGGACAAGAGTATCGTTTATGCTACTACATACTGTCAGTACCAACTCTTTACTCTTGACTTTGAATAAATGCCTGTTTTTGTCAAAATGTCAGCCACCCAACAACACTCCCTTCAGTACTGTACTGTTCACCAGTACGATCCTGAAAATATTCCATTCTTATGGCAAACAACCTATAGTTGTAGTGCAAAATGGTCACAGTGAATAATTATGCACATAATTAGTCTATGTTGAGTGTTGCTAACCTGCAATTATTGTGACCTCTCACAGGAAAACATACTCAATGGCTTTTAATTCCGAGCAACCAGTTATCAACCCCTGAGAAAAAAACTGAAACAGAAAAGTCGTTAAGTATGTTTTCCTGCACATGAAAGGTCACCATTTTTATCGTGCAAAGCAAACAAACTTTACACCAGTCCTGCAATGATTTAAGTCTCACCCTACGAGCCAATTTAATTCAGTTAAGTCAGGTCAAGCATTCCAGCTTTAATGGGATACAGTATGAAAATTTATCAGCAATTAATTATGTTGAATTTAATTAAATGAAACAGATTTAATTCTTTTGCTTATAACAATAGTAAGTGCAAGTACTTTACTGTACCATGATGTCATGTGTCTATAGCATACACAGGCTATAGTTGGATTTCAGCTGACAAAATGTTTACAAACCAATAATTCCAAAAAAGCTTTGAGACACAACAAAGAAACCCTTGTCTCAAACCACCCCTCAAATGTATAACAGTTGACTCATTAATAACAATGACTGAACTCCTCCTATAAGCCAAGGTACTTAATGTTTCAAAGAGTTTGGGGGTAGTCAAAAACAAAGAAAGAAGAATTTTATTGATCTTGTGCATGCATGGGCGGCAAGCTCCCAATAATTTCATACTTGTGAACACTTGGCAAACAGAAGATCATCTTGTATTTACAAAGGAATGATAATAAATCATTTTGCTGTGATCAGGTTTCTTCTATCAAAGATTCAGTCAGGACTGGTCAGTTACACTTCTCATCTGTTGTTTCTATGCAGGGCATGATAGCTACCATACCAGGAATGATTCTAGTTGGTGTTGCTAAATCTGTGTTAACTCTCTACCTTGGACTGGCATTCTTCTCATTTGGTCAGTGCATTCTAGTTATGTTCTTACTGTAGTTATATGATTGAAAAGTTGTCTGAAAAAGAAAACAATTTTTTTGCCTCAAATAAAGGTGCACTGCAGGCACATGTAACAGTTGAGGCCAGTTTCTGGATCAGGGCCTGAATAATTATGTGAATTGAAAAGTTCTTGCAACAAATGGCAGCTGCAAGAATGCTTTGGCATGGTTATTCTTGGGTTTTAGGCACTCCCTAGAGACTGCTGTTAATTAGCCTAGTTGGAAAGTTGATGCAGATGAAGGGAGGGGTGATTTAATTTATTGAACACCCCTTAACCTCGAGCGATTTATTTTTTTCATTTTTCGTCACTTTATGCTTTTAAAACTCCAACATAATAACGGTTCATAAAAGCATTTTTCATTCATTGCATACAATTAAAGGCCAGCACACTGAAGCGTGTGAAAAGCTACAGAAAGGCTCTCTGGGTTAACTCTCAGGAGTTTTACAGAAAGGACGTGGATTATCAGATGCAATGGTTCAGAGATTAGCGAATCCATTACAATTGTTACTCTTCTACCCAATCTCTAACTCACAGCAGTATATATATATATATAGTACTGTACGTAGACTATCTGTTACTGTTTAGACAACATTGTGTATTATAATGGCTTTTTAAGAACTTTGATAAGATATAACTCAGAAAAAAAATGCTATACCAAATCCATTAAAGTCCCTATCAAGCTTATTTTTTACGTTTTGGATTAAAACTGTTTTCATCTATGAACTCAAAATTTGAATGACCAAAGAAAACTTCCATGTCTAAACTAGTATGCTTTTTAATAAAAAAAAAAAAGATTGGAGTGTAAATTTTGATCATGCAGGAAGGCCTGTAACCTGTGACGTAGCAGCAGTGGTTTTTATTCAAAAAATATCTTCTCTGTCAAAAAAAGTCATAAAATTTTTATTTCAAACAATTTCAAGGGAATAATTCATTAATTAAAGTTATAACAATGTGACTATCGTAGCCAGAATTGAATTTTTTTAGGTAAAAAAGATTGCCTCTGTTTCAAATTCAAGCCTTGTGCTATGTCATATGCCTCCTGTTTCATCATCATTGCATGCTTCAAGTCTAAAAAATGTTACAGAAACGGCGAGAAAAGGTTTTGGTTTTGAAATTAATTACTGTATTTATTGAAGGGTTCTACTTTTCATATGGAAAAGTAAGTTTTATAGGGACTTTAAAATTGCCCAGAAATATTCGAAGCTCAAGTTTGCAAAACTATCCCGGGGTAGCATATTGGACCCCCCCTTGAAGCTTGTGTGACAGTCTTTTGTGCAGAAGACCTGGGTGAAATTCCTGGTGCTGGAATTTGCTCAGGGTCTTAGAAATAAGGAGATCAAGTGCTGCCTTTACTCTAACATCTACAGTTGCGTCAGGCCTTTGTCTCTCCTTGAACAAGGACATAAAACAGTAGCACCTTAGAGTCCTATAATTGGGTTACAAGTAAGGTCTGTTGGATTTTTTGTAAACTAAATTTTTCACAGTGAGTTGCAGGGACTGCTTACTGTAGTTGTAACAAAAATTATAACTCGAAGAAAAAACTTGTAGAAAATGGTAAGGAAAAAAAGGAAAAGAAAATAAGAACAAAGGTGTCCAGTGTCCACAGTATAATAATTTACACACTAAAAAAAGCTCTGTACTATATTTTGTTGTTGGTTATAGGGGCTACTGTAATGATAATAGTTGCAACCTTTTTTAACTGTAAGTTTTGTCATTGCTTTAGGGACTGCCATAGTTGTGCCATGTTTAACAACTTTGATCTCAAAATGTGGTATGTATTTATGTAAATATACAGCATTAAAGGAACAACTTAAAGTATGACACACGTAAAATCCCTCTCAACAAATCAAACCGACAGATAAGAGAGACTCCAACATCCACTTTTAATCATTTTATTGTAACTAGACTAAGTCTCTACAACATAAATATCCCTGCTTGTGACAGACATGTCAATGGTCACCAATTCTTTGTGTGATACTTGTATCACTAAAATGTACATCTTGTACCTTCTTAATACTTCGTAAAGCAGTTTTGTGTACATATCATCTCTCCATACTAACAAAATGTTGCCTTTAAACTTTAATTGTTAGTTATAAAATTGTAATTAGTACATAACTAGACTTTCTGTTATTTACTTGTATGGTATGTATTGTTTCAACTCATTTAACTTGCACAAGCTGTCGCAGACTTTTCATTTTGATGAGAAATTTTGAAATGACACCAGATTAGCATTGCATTCTCTGCTACAGCATGCAATAATAATGATAATAACAATAACAATATTTGTTATTAATAACAGTTAAGAATTATCCTAGCCTCTGAAAGGGAGGTAAAGAGCGGTTTGTGGATATAATTTATATACAGAGACACAGAGTTTTAGTATTTAAAACATCAAAATAATATGCTTTATTTTCAAAGAAACAATACAAAGAAAACCGTTTATCTTTTTTTACCATGCACACTTCCATACTGTTTCAAAAACAATTATTAGTCATGGACATCACATCACATGTCATGGTAGCCAATCAGAATGTGCAAAAATTGTTATTAGTTATTTTGGTAATTATTAACATAATACATCACATACATTTGTGTAATATTATGTACAAGTTGTCAGAAAAAGAATAACAACTCATTCACTCAGGTTCGTTCTCTCTAATAACTAATAATTAAGTTTTTATATCCATGGTCTCGATCTGTTACACTAATTTTTATAGGTGACAGGAAGTCAGCAAGAGCAGTTTGACTGTTAGTAATAGTAATCCTACTCCATGCATGGCTTGTTATCTAGCTCAGTTTTTCAAAATACGTAAATGTTACGTTTTTCCAGACAATAGCTCGCTAGTATCTTATCTATTAATGATTTAAGATATTTATCATGCAGGCAGCATTCGCATACTTTGGAACCATAAGTGAGAACAGATAGGACTATTAAAACTGTCAAATAGCTAATCTAGGTGTATGTAGTTGATGAACCACAACTCTTTAGCCTCTAGCCTCTCTTGTCCCACAGGCACAGATGACCAGAAAGGGAAAATTATGGGTATATTCAGGTCTATCGGTGCCCTGGCTAGGGCTGTAGGCCCCTTTGTGGCTTGCACTGGTAAGTAAAATAGTGTACTGTATATATAAGTAATAGTATTATGTTTAGACAAGTATTTTCCATCATTGCTTCAGTACTTGAAATATAATTTTCAAAAATCAATATTTACACCATATTTTACTTCAGGAAAAAATATTATAAAATGCTTCTTATTTTAAGTCAAAATAATGTATAGTTTAAAGTTTGTTTGAACATATTCAAAGCTTGAATAAAATAAATGTTATTTCAACATTAAATAGCATTGGCATAAAAACAACCAATAGGGATACATACCTCTGGACTCTTGTGGAGTATTAATACATGTCAAAGAAATGTAAACCTGTAATATTGACCTTTCTTTTATAGAAATATAAAACAGGGTGTGAACTCTGTTCAGTGATAGAAACATATGTGGACTTTTAGCTCATGAAAGAAGTGCTCAGAGGAAAACAAGATGCAAACCAGATTGTTTCACACTTCTTAAGTGAACTAAAAAATTCATAAGAGTTTCTATCAATGAACAGAGAAATTAAGGCAAGCAAGTTTTGTAAAATAATCCACTCACGATGACGTATGCAGATTCACTTTATTCATATTTAGAGCATGTCACTACAGCCAATCAGGACACGCATTTTAGCTCTTTTATTTTATTATGTAAGTTACGTGCTCCCCATGTCCATTCTGATGCTTGTCAATTCTCCATTCCCTAAAAGCCAATACTCCTTTCAATTCAGTGAATTATAACATAGCTATAGATCAGAGTTTGAGATGGTTTCAATACCCCTATATTTTCATTAATGTCAGTTTTAATGTTAAATCAAAAGGAAGTCAATAGTAACAATGTGTTAAATTATTTGTGGCAGTGTACTGGAGTGTTGGATCTTTCTGGTGTTATTCCATTGGGGCTGTGCTGCTTGTAATCCCAATCTACCTTCTTCGCAACCTGACCGACCCAGTCAAGAAAGATGATTAAAGGCATACCATTCATCTAGTTTGGTTTGGCAGCATCTGAAAGAGCCGGCAATCTTGGCCAGTACCTCAATCACAAGCTCATTAAAGTCCCTATCAAGCTTATTTTTTTTTACTTTCTGTATTAAAACTGTTGTCATCTGTGAACTCAAAATTCAAATTACCAAAGAACATTTCCATGTCTAAGTATGCTTTTTAATCAAAAAAAGATCGGAATGTAAATTTTGACCGAGCAGGCTGGGGACTGGTATCCTGTGATGTAGCAACAGTGAGTTTTGTGGTTTTTGTTTAAAAAAATTCATTTCTGTTAAAAAATGTCATAGAATTTTTATTTCAAACAATTTCAAGGGAACAGTTCAGTGATTAAAGTTATGACAACATGACTATTGTAGCCAGAATTGAATTTTTTGAGATAAAAAAGATTGTCTCTGCTTCATGCCTCGTGCTACTTCATATGCCTCCTGCTACCTCATCATTGCATGCTTCAAGTCTAAAAAATGTAACAGGAACGGCGAGAAAAAGTTTTATTTTCCAAAATTACTATTATTAAAGGTTCTACTCTTCATCTCGAACTTAAAAAAATAAGCTTGATAGGGACTTTAATTATTTTTAATTCAAGATTTATTTTCATGTTGTACCCACACAGAATTTTCTACCAATAATTTAATAATTATTGTGACAACATAAAACTGTACCACACAACTGCATGGGATTCATGGACACTTTCATACAATTATTTGTTTTTTGTTATTAATTTTGACAAACAAGTTTGTTCTTTTCAGTTTATATAAAGTTTGGCAGTACTGTCAGTATTGTGTGTGTGTGTGTGACTGACAAGAAAATATGTACAATAAGATACTTAACTATTATAATGTAAGTTTAAAGTGCAACTGAAGCCATTTCACCATTGGTGTTTTTTTGCTCTAATGGCCCTATTCCACGGTGTATGGATAAAAGTGCTTATCTGACCATTTTAAGACAAGAATAAGCTTTCAAATTATTGCATTCAGTGCGAATAAAATTTATAACATTCGACAGTGATTTATGACAGCACATGGTTTGAAAGGACTCCAAGCTGCTCTGTACAAGTGTTTTACAGCGAACTAGTGAGTTTTTAGCTCAAACACTGAGCCACCAGCCATGCAAACTGTGCCATGATCATATGATTTTGACCTTAACAAGTGTTTTTTTAGCTTTGACACTAGTTAAAAAAGGCAATTTGTCTTGATTCACAATTTCTCTGCAACATTTATTTATAAACTGGTAACAAGTGTCTTTAGAAGTGGACACTACACGGATTAAATCTATTTTAGATATTCTAAGCAGTCTATATTTTTTAGGATTTGGCTTCAGCAGCTTTTTAATTTTTTCGACCTAAAGAAAGACAGTGGTGTTAATAAGGTCGACATACAGTATCTTGTGTATCTATTTGCAGTTTATCTAACTCAACCATTATTAATTATTTTATATCAATTAGGTTGTCGAAGAAAAATAATCATAGAACTGAACTAATTCGAATGTCTTTGAACTCTTGTCCATGTTAAACTGCCAAAAAGTAATATTTTCATCAATTAATTAATAGGCATTATTTACATAATAATTATTTTTATTCAAAGAATGCAAGACACACTTGTGAAAACTAACTGTACTAAGAAACTTAATATATGTAATTTAGTAATTTTTGGCATCAATTTTAAAATCAATGGGGTTATAATTAATAATTAAAAGTATAAATGTTTTTAAAAATGTTTTTGTAATTGATTATACTGTACAATTATTTTTACTTGATGCTTCTGGTACTAATTCCCACTTACATTCTTTATTTTTCCTTATTATTCTTGAAAAACATTTAAAATCATATTAAAGTTGATCAAAGTTAATTTATATTGCTAATACACCCTCGGAAGAAAATTTGATTTTACAATCCTCTATAAACCACATTTCTGGAGCTTATACTATAATTGAAGATTGGTTTTTACAAGAAGTATCATAACAACAGAAAGAATACTTATCAGTATTAAAGTACCCTCACAACAAAAGTCAACATTGTGTTAATATTTATAAATCAATGCCAAATTTAACCCCTGCAGCTTATTTTCATGGGGCTTATACATAAAAAAATGTTTTGTTTCAAATGTTTGTTCCTAAACACTCTGGGGTTTATTTCTACACTAGTTACCTAACAGTTGACTGACATGTTATTTACAGTCGACAAGGCTGACTGATAGTGGTGACAGTTGGCCAATGGTCATGGTCATCCAGTTGGTTAAGGTGAACTCTTCTTCACAATTATCATGTAGTTACAAAATCTAAGTGGTGTTTTCCAGGGTAAGAAAGTCAAAATCTTATCAACTTATTAACAAAACCATTTGTTGCTCAGTAGTAAGTGTTCCAGTTACTACCATTTTCTGGTTTAAAATGTCCAGTTATAAGTAAAATAATGTCGACAAACCACCATATTCCAAGGCCACCTAGTGTGAGCAGCTTGCCAACAGCAGCCCCAGTGTGGCCAAGACAGAATCTGTCAACTCCGAGGAACCCCAACAAGAGTGAATAGAGTAATGTGGTCAGGAAATAATGCCCAGAATATCTGCAAATGAAACAGAAACCATGTTACTTATAAACTGTAATTGATATTTTTCCAAGTACAACATCAGTCTATACTATAATGGTAATTTTGTGCTTTTCTATTAAATAAAAGTAGATTTTCTTTAAGGAGAAATGAAGTAAGGATTTCTCTAGACTTGGCATCTCAGATTGCACTACCAAGTTTTAAGGGTTCTCAAAATGTCTGAGAGGAGATGAGCGACTGGATTCCAAATGATTAAGACTAACTGTAACGCTGTTATACTAAGGGTTCCTGAGGCATGCAGTGTCTTACAAACCCCAGATGGCAGTGCCCTCAAAGTCACTAAATTCAATAAACAGTGCTGCTAAAATTTGTTCAACACAACCACAAGATTTCTTGGTTAACATATGGAAGCTACGACAGAATTTTTACCTAAAGGTTATTTTGTTCTGTGCTTGATGGAAGTGTTTTTGCAACTTTTACAGGCGTCTAAATCACTGAAAGATGGGTCTCAGTCAGCAGCCAGCCGGCTAGTTTTGAGAAAGATGGCTACCACATACTAACCAATACAAAGAATCTCAACAGCACTGGTACTAAAGTCAACAGCAATAAAAGAATTAAAAAAGAATTATCAACAACAACATTTTACTGCCTTTAAGGGTAACAATTACAAAAAGTTACATAACATAATAAAATAGCTCTCCCTCAAAAATTAATAAGTTATTTTCACATTTGATATTAAAAAAAGGAAAAATATTGAATTAAAATTACAGCTTGATAAAAGGTTATTGGAAACTTGGATTGTTTAAAGTTGGATTCAAACAAAATCTCCCATTGGAGCTTGAATTAATAGGAACAAAAACTGTTATTAACGAATAAAAACAAATTTTTATCAATAGAAATGATAGTATTAAATAATGAAGATGACAACATAAAATTAATAATAAACTCTCTATTAGTTTAAACAGTACCTGATGCATGGCACTCCATCGACCAGGAATCGCCTCTCTCCATAACATTCAATATCAATAAGGGCTTCACACCATACTTTGGTATGTTCGACATCTTCATACCTGGAGCCACCATACTGCACAGTCATGCAATCAAACAAACAGCATAAGATACCGTCAGTTCTCAAGGATGGGTAGTCAATGACTTTTAAAAGTCATGATAAATGTGCCAATAAAGCTGATTAAATGCTGAAGAACTTTCCCGACTGGTTATAGTGTGAGGGCCAACCCTGGGTACAAAATCTTAGGGAGGGGGCCCTGGGTAGGAAGGCCCAACCCTTATCAAAGTCCCAGGGAGGGGTGGGGTGGGAGATTACTTGAAGTATACAGGATGGGGGAATCTGTTTGATTTTGTTTTATTCAAGGTTCATACACCTTCAGTACTTAAAAAATCCAGGGTTTTCCAGGGTTACATTTTTATTTTTTCCAGGACTTTTTTAAACCCAGAATGAAAAAATTAATGTTCAAAACCACCTGTTTAAACAATGTTTAAGTAATTAATGTCATAAAAATTTCTATTTATTGGACTTAATATAACAATGACAGGCAAAAATTAAGTTTTAAGTCTCAGTTGTTACATGAAATGAAAAACAATGTATCATTTGGGAATCTAGTTTTTTCGAGAAGATTCTATGAAATTTTCCAGGGCTTAATGAAAAATTTCCAGGGTCTTTCCAGGGGTTTCCAGGGGTTCACAAATTTTCCAGGGTTTTCCAGGATTTCCAGGGCCCGGACGAACCCTATTTACATGTGGTTGAAGATGGTTGTTAAATTTTTTGAGGTGGTTGTACATGGTTGCAGGTGGTTTTGGGTCGTTCCATGTTCTAATGACTATGCTGGCAGAACCCTCTCCACCATGCTGAGCTGACTAGAACAAGTCAGTATTTTAAAAGGTTTGTTCGAAGGACACACTACAAAGGCTAGAACAAATTTGAAGTTAGAAACTTTGGATTTGAAGTTGCAAACATGTACTTCATTTTTTGCCACTGTTAGTGGCACAGTGGCAGAGCAGATAGCATATTCAACTCGTAATTCTAGGTCAAATGTTCAAGCCCTGGTCGGACCACTGTGTTGTATCCTTGAACCAGTTCTGCTGTGGGTTGACCTGCAAAGGATTATTGCCTTGTCCAGGGGGAGTCAAAGACTCTCATCCGCTTTACACTACAGAAACCGGAGATAAGCACTGGCCAAAAGAGCCACTTAGGCTCAAGAAAGGATTTAGCTTGTTAGCTAATGTCAATGACATGATTTTGCATGGTTGAACATTCTTACTTTAAACCAACATCATTTTTCTGAATGCTTTAGACCCAACTGTAGCCTATTGATCGGTTAACTCCTCAGAGATTATCACTGATACGGAGTTAAACAAAGCCACAACAATACGAATTAGCAACTATTGTTTATAACCATTGTTTTTTTACCGTGGTCTTTGGTTGCTTTTGTCCAAACCGCATTTGTGGTTTTCGGTCGACGGTGATGGTACCGCGAAAAACAAAATGGCGGCGGGCACAGTTTAAACGCATCCCTATGGGTCAATACTGTCAAGCGGTACTGTACTTATGGTTTTCATTCTCTGAATTATAATTTCACAGAAGTATAATTAATCTGGTATACTACCTTGACGCAACCATAGCCAAGCTCTCTCTTTTGAGTTTTATTTCCTCTCAAATCCACTGGAGGATCACAGACAATGAATTCTTCTGGTCTAAGATGTTAAAAAATCAATAAAATACCAATAAAACTCAAAGTGAGGTGATTATTAATAGTTCATTTAAGGCATGTTCTCGTTTCATTTCGTTTTATTTCTTTACTTGTCATTTTTTTAATAAATAAATTGTTGTAATAAAATACACATTTACAATTACAAATGACGAGGACAACCGAAAGGCATGTTCTCTCATGCCCTGCAGTAAAAGCACTACAACACTGTAAGGAGCGCAAGCCACACAGCCGAATATAAACACGCCATTGCACAAAAGTGACAACTACTTTAGTCATGAAGTTGAACATAAAACCTGATAAGTTATACCTTCGAAAGTTTCTATAATGTATTTTCATGTGACTTGAGGGTAAAACCAAAAGATGTAGATACGCGGCTACCTAAAAAAATAATAACTTCTCAAGGAAATTTCTTTGCTTTAGATATATCCTTTGAGGATGAGTGAAGTGAAGATGTCGATATTCTTAATTTGGGTAGAACAAGATTTTACAAAAAAATTATTCTAAATGCATTTTGGCACTTTGAAAGGTATTTAGTTCCTCAAAAGGAAATTTTAATCGGCCGCTATTGCATTGAGGACCAATTCGCAAGACGAACACAAGTTACAAAACAACGGAAAGGGATGTTTTTGCCTTTAAATATACTCACAAGTGTGTACAAAGAATTAATGGCGACTTTGGGTTATACTTTCGTCCGCACGACTCCCGAAAGCACCTGTGGCTCACTTCACTGTCTCCATCAACTGCTGTTTTGTGGAATATTGTTGAAACCAAAGCAACACTGAATAAAAACGAAGAAATTCTTGATGCTAAACCAAACCATGTATCTTCCGCCATACTTGTTTGTGTATTTAGAGCTGGAACTGGAACCGAACAGAAAACATTGACCGAACTTGATACTGGTGACTAGTCACTAGACCCTTTTCACGCAAAAAAATACTGTGGCCAGCTCAAATATTAGCAGAATTTCAAAATTTCGTAAACATTTCCCTGAAACTATTGTAGATACGAAATTTTGAAATTTCCTGAAAACTGAATATATTTCTATGCGATGGCATGCTAGCGTGATAAATAGAGGATATAATATGGCCGCTTGGAGATACGAATTTCATCTTGAGTGTTGAAAAAATATCTCTGACGAGTGAGAGCAGCGAAGATCACCGGAAGATAAAATTCGTATCTCCAAGCGGCTACTAATTTTCTTTTTAACTCATACTTAGTGAGAAGTAAACATAGTTTCCACAGCGGACGAAAATAGTAGTGGATTGACAAGTTGTTTTAAGTTTCGTATCAATCACACGTGTGGTGTGGAAATCATGCGTTCTGATTGGCTGTTTTTGATGTTGATATGGGTGGCTGATACGCTCTATATTTCACCAATCTACTATGTAAATATCGAACTAAGTATGTAATAAAGGGCTATCCTGAAAACAGAAGAGAAGCCGTTTAAAGTGTAAAAAGTTTACTACCTTCGTTGCAGAAAAAAAGATTTTTAATAAATGTTCATGGAAAAGAGAATTCGGAAATCTTCAATACGCCGAGTTGTAAATGAACTTGCAACTGAACCAAGGTGGTTACAAGGAAATGTGCGGTAAAGATCTTGAGGGGCCTCTGTATACATTTCAGTTTTTCCCAACTTGCTGAAAATTAGTTTATGTTTAAACTAAACAATGTTTAGTGAAGTAGAAAAGGATGAATTTGTTAAGCAGTAAACCAAACTGATTGCAATCCGAACGCAACTTCGAACTGAAAATTCTACAAAAACCTGAGACTTTATATGAAAATAATTTCTATCGACGTAAAAGTTGTCCTAAACTCAGTGCTTCTAGTGTAAATATGTTTCACCCGAGTTGACCATTGTCGGCAGCTCGGTTAGTTTCTAGCTCAAGGCAGTTGAATCTGACTCCAGCTGATCTCCGATCAAAGTCTCAAACTAGTTAAAGGAACGAGCTTCATTCCTAATCACACTGATCAAAACAAGAACACCGCTGACCAATGAGACAGATCTGCAGGGTATACTACCTAAACCACTATAAACTCTGGAAAACACGCTCCTCAGTACGAGTAGCTCCAGACAAGGACTGAGGGAGCTTCGTAAATAACACGACACTGCACACATCAGATTTTTAATCGTATACATAGTTTTATTTCTAGATCATACATTTTGGTTAAAAAATTACAGGTATAAAAATACTCTAATTGAATATTGCAAAATATTGTGATTTATTTTCAGTGATTTCTACTAATACCCAATGCAATTCACTTGAGATTGAAATTATTAAAAAAAAAGCTCGTTACAGCACCAGGCCTAAACGTACTTCTGTTCTTCGTTTCTCGTTGCACTTGAATAAAAATTCTCCTCTATTACTTCCGTGCGTTAAATTTCGGATAAAAAGCTAATTTTACAAAAATCTTTGGGAAAAATATATCTTATGTAAAACTTCATTAACAAAACTATGATCAGGTTTTGCTATGTTTGTCATATTATCATTGCTATAAAAGGAAGTCTACAAAAAAGACTAATTGAGCTAGCTAATTCTGCCGACTGCCGGCCTGATTAGGCGAGTTTATGTTCACCCTTTTTGCCTCTTTAGCACACGATCTCTTCTTTCCAATTCACTACAGAAACAAGACTTCTGAACAATGAAACGTTTTTGAAAAACTAACTTTCTCAGAAAATACGAGATGGATATAATGAGTAACCTTTCTCTGATGCGGTTTTAAAAATTGGAAATTTTGCAAAGACTGCAATATATTGTAATTGAAAAGCCCATACTGGGAGGTACAATAAAAAATGTATGTATGTATGTATGTAACGGCTCATTATCGTTCTTGCCTCCAGCTGTTTTACATTTTTTTGAGCAGTAATTTCTTATTGATACTACACTTATAAAACCCAAAGTTTGGTCACTCATTACTTTAGATATGTATTCTCAGTTTTAATAGTTAGTTGTCGCTTATCTCTGTTCTTTCTCTCGACTTAATTTGTATGCTAATGAAGCAAAAAAAGACGTAAGCAGAAACTCGCCTAAGTTATTTTGTACTTTTCAGAAACACACTAGTTTTATTTTACCTTAAACTTATATACATGGAGGTATTGTTTCATGGCTCGATGTTTAGATTCTTGGACCATTACACCGAAATAAATTACCGCACCATTCCCCTTAATCACTTGTTCCCGTACTATCGTTTGCTGTTCTTGAAAAGTGAATTAGGTGCGAAGTAGAAATCGCATTCGTGCAAGACGTTGCACAGGTTTAGCCAGTGTCAGTGTGTGGAAAGTATTCCTATTAGCTAGACCTTCTTTGTTTTTGCCACGTTTGTAAGGCCTGCATCAAACACCGTGTTTCAACCGTATTCACGAATATAACTCGGTGAAAATACGGCGTTTGAAGCAGTGCAACGAATTCAATTCGGAAGAGGAATTCAAATCTCTTCCATCTACCGGATAATATGGTAGAAGCGTGCTCACTTGAAATTATTCGTTGCAAATAAACTTGACCGGTTCAATAAGTCAGTTCGGAACTTCAGGAATACAAGCGCGCGTCGGGATAAAATGAAATATTCATCAAACTTACGAAAGGAATAATGATGAACTCCCATCCCACTTCATCGCGTTCCGTTGTGTAAGCTTCATGAATTTTATCTCGACTCGCACACGTGTTTCTGAAATGTCGAACTGGTTTACTAGCACCGGATCAGTTTCAATTTAATTCGATACGGTTTGAAATACGGTGTTTAAAGCAGGCCTAAGTCACTGAAGTACTCGTGGCACTTTTGGAGGTCTTCCAGACTGTGTGGTTGTGGTTAGGAAGACGACCCCTTCTAAGGAAAATGGAAAAACGTCACGTCAATTTTCTTTATCGTAGTATCCAAAGATGACCTAAGTTATCAAGGGTTAAAACTTAGAAAAAAACTTTCTAGAATCTTTAACTTAAAGTTTTACCAGTTTACATTTATCAGGTGAGTGCAACACACATTCATGTAAACCTTTGTTGAAGCATACATTGATTTATGCTGTTAGCCGTTTCAAACTTGTGTCTCGAAAATTACAATAGAATCTTTTTAAAACGATGCAACACTGACAGCAATAAAAGTTTCACAGCGTTATAACATATACCAATGGCCAAGCTTTTGACTGGAATCATCAAGTGGGAAAAATCCCAAGCACATCAGTAGGCAACAGATTAAAAATGCGATTCGATAAGTTTTACTGACTTGCCAACCCTAACTTTTTTTTATGAATCAGAACCACACCTACTTTTTGTGTGGCGTTATTAATGACATTTCTTAGATAACGATACGGTTCTCAACCATGATCATCAAACTCATCTAAATACTTGAGCAGCAACTGTGAGGGTCGTCGAACCACCAGACTTTAGTTCCACGGGCTGCGTGCGATGGAAATCCACGAGGGCGATAATGGAGTCAAATTTCTGAAAAAGGATGATAGAAAACAATTGGGCCAAGTAGATTGACTGAAATAACTTAATAACACTAAAAAACCATCTAGTTCTTTGACAGCAGGTAATTCTGTTGGGACCTTTCAAAGTTTGTTATTATCAACACACGATTGATGTTATCCAAAAAAGGCTTAAAGGAACTTTAGGGATTGGAAAATTGGAACCCTCTGGAAAAATTCGAACAAATGCCCTTTCAGGCCATTTTGACCACTCCCATTACTTTCTTGGAAGAACATCTTACCAGCAGTGCATACCAATTTCTTTTTTTGCGAGTCCCCCTGTCTTTTTTCAACACGTTTCGTCCGCCATTTTGAAAAATTATGCGATATATAGATATGGATTGGTTTATTGCCCAGGCAATCCGCTGCGCCAAGCAAATTAATTCGCAGGAAAGGACAAACAAGGCTGTTCAGCAGCGAATCTCTGCGAACCGTGGCATATTTAAACGCTTGTACCTGACATGCTCAGTAGATAT
The DNA here is from genome assembly GCA_026413305.1 of Hydrozoanthus tunicans. Classification (NCBI taxonomy): domain Eukaryota; kingdom Metazoa; phylum Cnidaria; class Anthozoa; order Zoantharia; family Hydrozoanthidae; genus Hydrozoanthus; species Hydrozoanthus tunicans. Next base: position 19,552 of record JAOBAT010055036.1, read on the forward strand.
GGGCAATTTTTTACGCCAGTTGCTGCGACAGCGAAATTTGCTATCGCAGTAGCCAGTAGGTGACATACTAGACGAATACTTAATAAGAGTTTCACTAATAGCTGCGATCAGCGTGTAAAATTGCCGGGTGTGCCTCCGGCTTAACGCTAATCATTATATGTGCAACAAATAAAATCAAGGAACTTACATCTGTGCCGTGATCACCAAGAATAAACTTTCCATCCTTTCTTGGAATTCTGCATTTTTGGATATAAAAAAGAAGACAAGTTAGTTTAGTTTGAAAAAAATAAAGACAACGCTCAGACTACCGAACTAGGGAGAAAACTTTCCTTTGTTAGGCAGAAACGAATATTTCTTTGCCTACTTTAATGAATTGTAATGATAAAGCTGAAAGAATACCATGAAACGAAATAACAAAAACAAGACCTCTTTTCTTTTACAGCCTCTATTCATACTAAACGAGAGATTACGAGATAATATAATACACTTTTTAAGCCACATATTTAAAAGTTCTACAGAATGATAAAGGAAGTAAAATAATTTCAAACTCGTTAATATCTAAACATCAATAAACCGGGAATTAGGGTGCGCGGCGATGGTTGGAAAAACGAAAACATACAGCTCACCCAAATTATTCAAAGTTTTTTCTGGATTACCTGAGTGTTGTGTCAATAAGATATTATTATTAGTCACAAACGGGGCTAACTCTTTCAGTCCCAGTTGCATCGGTAAATTCTCCCAACTAGAGCTCATACTTTTCATGGAACGAATTTGAGGGAACTTTACTTTTCATCTTCAATAGTTCCCTTTTTTTGATCAGTTTTCATTTTCTCGGTACCAAATGTCATGTTTTCTATGTGTTAAGGAAAGAGAATTTAGATGTTGATCACTGACTGGGTCTGAAAGAGTTAGCATTCGTCCATTCTCTAAGCTCCATACCTTAGATGGCTCACTTTCCCCCTGCACAGCAGCGACATGGAAAATTCTCCTTTCGCTCTTGTACTGTTCCGCACAATGAACGCTCCATCCTGTCAAATGCATCGACAAACAACGTTTGGTTCTGTTTAATGAGCTTATCAACTTCACTACTATCCGTTCCAGTCTTTCTATGATGGTTTTAATCATTCTAGATCTAATTTAGCTATTCGCACGAATAACATGGAAAGGTTGGAATCTCCTTGACAAAGTCGGGTATTACTCCAGCAGCTTCATAGAAATCTACAGACCACCCTGCTTTTCAGTTCCTTTTCTGGCTTCTATAAACCTAACTATTGATTCTTAATATTTTGAAGTTATTAAAACTGTTAAAAAGTAACTATCTGGAATTTACTTATACTCCTGGAACGTATACTCCTGGAACGTATACTCCTGGAACGTATACTTCTGGAACGTATACTTCTGGAACGTATACTCCTGGAACTTATACTCCTGGAACGTTTACTCCTGGAACGTATACTTCTGGAACGTATACTCCTGGAACGTATACTCCTGGAAAGTATACTTCTGGAACGTATACTCCTGGAACGTATACTCCTGGAACGTATACTTCTGGAACTTATACTCCTGGAACGTATACTCCTGGAACGTATACTTCTGGAACGTATACTTTTGGAACGTATACTCCTGGAACGTTTATTACTAGAACGTATATAACTGGAACGTAACCTCCTGGAACGTATATTCCAGACGATGAACCTTCATCGAAAACATTCGAGTTTTTAAGAGTTATTAATAACAAATTAGTCTTTGCCAATTTTAACAAGTATTTAACGACTTCAGTGACATGTATTTCTGAAGTTGTTTTAAAACAGGGGTAAAAATGGTCACTCACTGGCTACACGTACAACACCCTTTAAGACACAATGCTTGGACAGCCTGACCTCAGCATAGCCAAGCAATTGTAACCCCGACTACCCTTTACCAGTCTGATTTCAGTATCACTCAACTGTCTTCATACCTGGCCACATTTATTCAAGGCGTCTGCGGCTAATTTTTTGTCCAAATCTCCGTGAAACCAATGAACATCTTTTAATTTTTCTTTTGGACTCTATAGGAAGAGGGAAATGAAAATCACATTAAGTAAAACGCTGTTTATTTCTAGTGCGGAAAGCAAACAAGTTTTGAAAAAAGGCAATGGAAGAAATTCGTTTAATTTTCGAGTTACGAGAATTGATGCTGAAACTCGATTGTAGTGGAAAACGAACAGAATAAAGGATTAACTTTGTTTCTACATTAATGTCTAACTAGAAAAACTACAATTTATTTAGACACTAGGCATTTCCTAGATTGTTATTCATATTTAGTTGTACTTGCTTCAATTACTTTATACAAAACTTGACCTAAATATACCGTTTTTTTGCTTAGCGTGTAAAAAAGGGAAATGTGAATAAAAAGTATTGAGTTGTGTATTGTTAATGATGGCAAAACCAAAATTCCAGTTCTATTCTGTATATTTCCTTTCGTATGTCTATGTACCAACCTTAGTTGATGGTTCAGGGGGAAGAGGAACTCCACTTCGTCTCCTTCCGGTCGTATCAGACATATTTCTTAGGATGTTCAAGGGAATAACCGGTGGGTCATCGCCACTGCCGCTAAATGTCGAATCTAGAAGTAACAAACGTTTTTTATAGTGGATAAGTTATTACATGCCCACGCTGATATACGAATTTTATTTTCGAGTTGTGAGCACTTTTAGTTTCGCTACTCTAAGATTTATCTACTTTTATTTTTCACGCAACCTAAAATAATGTTTCCTTTAAAACACTTTCAAAGTAATTTAAAACGAGCCTCAGAAATGTAGATACGTAAAAGAACGCACCTCGTCTGGACCCAGAGTCTCGCATCTCTCTAAAAAAGACAAAAGAGGTTGTTGGTGTTATAAGCAACATTTGTTCTACCTAAGGGCACACACACACATACACACACACACACACATGCTAACTACATCTATGATATAAACATCGCCAATATCACTGGCTATAACAACAGAGCAACTATGTTGTAGCTGCGTACAAAGTTTGTAACTTCGTGCCATTACAAAAAAAAAACAAAGTGGTCGACCGATAAACAATGCCATATAAAATAAACTGTGCCCCCCCAAAAAAAAACAAAAAAAACACGACATGATCTGACAAAAGTGCTCAACGGTAAGACAACAAACTTTGGCTTGGCGCAATCAATTTTTTTCCTTTGGATTACTTTTTTTTCTCAAACCAGCAAAAACAAATTTCCCTTATTTTTTTTCTTCTGGTAAAAATTGAGAAAATTTTAAACAAGAAACTGACCATTCGTCAAGCCTGGCGGACACGAATAGAAAAAGTTAACTCGTTGCCTCGCACGGGAGAGAGTTCAGGCAATTTGGCTCGTTTATGGCAAGTATTTTTTGAGAATATTGTCTCGCGAGGCGTTGAAACAAATTCTTGTCAAAGGTTTATGAAAGTCTGTAAATGTTCAATTGAAAACAATCGCGAAAGCCAACAGTTTTTAGAATACACCCCGTGCCACTTGTTAACCGTTCAATTAAGGGAACAAAAATTTGTTTCTACTTAACGACCCAAGCACGAAGCGGACCGAGAGAATTTTTTTAGTGAAAGCTTTTTCTAGAGAGAAACAGTCGTTACTTACTTTCTTGATGGTGGAGTATCGTCTGGTTTGGGAAGCGGCCGGCGACCTCTCGTTTCCTGTAGGATTTACAAAATACGGCTGGTCAGCGGTATACCAAATTCGGGCCAGTTGTTTTTACCGGCCACAACCAGGATGTTACAAGCACAGTCTCCTGTTATCGTAACTAGGACATTTTGATAAGTTAAAGAGTATTACTAAGAGACCAAAAACGACACTAGAAACAGTTTCCCGAGTTGTGAAAAAAGAGAACTCAATTTCTTTCCTATCGTGTAAGTGCGTAAGTACGAATGTAAGTCATAAGCACTAACCAATGTTCTAGATTCGGCGAAAAGCATTTCTTACTAGCTATAACTTCAACTCGACAGAAAAACAGAGTAGTCCTGTTCAAAGTTACCTGGTATCAAGCACAGTAATTCGCTCCTACATTTCTAAAATTCTTATTTGTGGAGATATTTTTAAATTGATGCGCAGCTCACAAGGGACTGATACAAACAGGTTAACTTGACAGGTTTAAAAATGAAAAATTTTCACTTTTTTCCCTTTAACCCAGAAAAATCATAGCTGAAAAGTCTCAAGAACCATTCAAGTCCCAATAAAGCTTAACCTTATTTTTTAGATTAAATACTTGTCAACTCAGTATGAAATCAGAATTCGAGTAACAAGAAAAAATGTCCGTATCTAAAGATGCTTTTTTATTAAAAAAGGTTGAAACTGAAATATTGACCGAGCAGGCCGGGGATTGGTAACCCGTGACGTAGCAACAGGTATTCAGTAGTGTTTTCTCTTCGTCCTTTTAAGACTCTGAATTTTTCAAAATCTTTGCACGACAAACGAAACAGTTGAAATTGAAGTTCTCGGCATTCTATCAGTTACAAACTATAAATGCGACAAAAAAAAAACATGAATGAACTAGGCGGTTGCCAGACGATTGACTCATGATACTTCGTCACACTAAGATTCTCGGGATGAGTGTACCGCCCGGCCAAAAGTGGACGGGAGTCCCAAAACTGCCTTTTTGGTACGTTTTAAACCTCAAAAACATAACAGGAACTGCGAGAAACTGATTTGTTTCAAAAATATTTTATGTTATTATAAGTTCTTCTATGTATCTTAAAAAGGTAACAAGCTTTACTAGGACTTTAAAATTGGCAACACCCCAAAAAGAAAGGTTGAGACTTTAGATGGCAACTATCAGGTTAGAAACCAATCCCCTACCCTTGGCTCGGTCTGTCTCGGCGAAGTTGATAACTGGGGATGACCGGATGTAGGTGCAGTTGGACTTGGTAGAGGGCGCCGCTCCTTTTCCGCTTGCGCAGGTTTGGGACCTGGGAGCGGCGGTGGAGCCTCGTCTTCAGGTGGAGGCATAGAAGCTCTCGGACCCGGTGGTAGTAATCGTCTGTAAAGAAATTGGTTTTTTAGTTTTAAAAACGCAAACTTCACCCTGCAAAAACTTCAACCCTTAAAGTAAAAGAAAAAAAAATAATAAGAAAATGTATAAAAAAGAAACGATCTCTGGATAAAATTCTTAAAACACAATAGCTTTCGACTGTCTTACAACGGCCTTTATCTTTATCATAGATCGTTTCTTTTTCATTTTATTATGATTTTAACTGGATGCTTTTCCACTTTTTTTGAAAAAGAAATCGCTTGTTTCCTCCACTACGTTTGTGTGGCTACAATTAAACGGTTTATCGACAAAAATCTAGGTAGACAGACATGCAACTTATTATGCTAAGATGGAAGATAAAGAAGCTGTTGATGTGGCGTTTTTCTTTAGCAGATAACAACTATTCAAATGTGGGAAAACACGTTTTGTACGTTAGGAAAGACCGCCCTAGCCAATCACATAGAAAACGGACGCTACAAACGCTTTCGTGAGTAGTTTAGCTACATAGATCATCACATAGTTTTGAAGATGCGAGTTTTTTGTAAAACAAAGCATCGACGGATAACCGCAGAGGTCTTTTTATTTTTTTTTTTGGGGGGGGGAATTTGTAACCCATTTCGTGTTAAGCAGAACCTCATTCCCGATATAAACCGCTATGCTAGAGTTATCCGAACTTCTCCCCTTGTGATGAGGGTAGGTGTGTTGGAAGGGGTAACCCCCCCCCCCCCCCCATCGTTCCCTCTTTTAACCACTCAAAGTAACCTACCCAGGTCCGCGGTTCACTGGCTGAAGTGGTTCATGGTTTGTTTCACGCTTTGGTGGCAGGTCAGCTTGCGGCTTGCTAGGAGTAGAGCCTGGGCCCCATCTTGAAGGAAGGGGCTTTTCGCCTGTTGGTGCCGGCACCGGCCTCCGACCATCGTCTGGCTTTGGTTTCGCACTTGGCTTTGCAGGCGTAGCTGGCCCCCTATTTTGGGGGATTGGTAACCGACGTTCATTATCATCCCTGCCGGGTAATCCCCTACCCGGTAGCGGTACAGGACTTTTGTTTGGCAGCCCTCGAGAAGGGATAGGGCTCCCTGTGGAACTGGGGACAGGTCCCCTTTGCACGTCTTTTGAGCCCCCAAATGGAGAGGGTTGCGAGTTCGCAGTTGGTCGTGATTGAGGACCAGATGGGTTGTTCCGTTGAGGTAAATCTGCAGCAACGATAGTTAATCAACACTACATAAATTATTCGTTAATTTAAAGTTAAAATAGAAAACCACACATAAAGTACGTTTCTAAAATTGAGTAAGAGAAAAAATCAAGCAGTGCAACCAAACCAGAAAATGCAAATTTGAACATTTTTTCTTTTTTCACTGACACTGTGCTGTTTCAACGAAAGTAGATTTTTACCACACATTTCTGTTTTAAAGCGCTTTTTCTCTGCATTTAATAATGGCGTATACTTAATCTGTTTTCTTATGCTTAGCTAACATTATCTTCTTTCATGTCTGGTTCACAAAAGCCAGTTTGTTGTAACTGTTGATGAAGCTGTTCATTCTAGCTGACCCTGCAAGCTTTGAGCCTAAAATCGCCTGACAACAAGCAAGTTAACACAATTCAGCTCTACAAAGTATACTGCGAGGTGTTTGTTGCTCTAAAACGGTTTATCGAATAACTCCAGTGAATCTCGCGCGCTGATTGGTCGAGAGCACAAAAACCATGTTCTGTAAGAAAGTAAGGTTTCACGCTTTTGAAAGTGTGTCCCACAACACTGAATCAGCTGCCATAGTTATTGCTTGCAAATAACCATTTCTTTTTTTATCGTAGAAAATATGTTGGCCAACGACAACAAATAAAATTATAAACCAAATCTGATAGCAAATAAAAATGAACCTGTCAGGGTATTAAACTGGGCAACCAAAACGGTTTGCTGCAGTCGACAAGTTAGAGTAAGCGAAACTTTACAATAAGCCCTGACAAAAAATACGATGTACTCGACGAAATGGTTTCTATTGTTGAAAGTAAGAAAAAGTCTGCCAGTTACCACGTTCTATAATTGTTTAAACACATCAAAAGCGAGGAATGTTTGCAAAGTAGCATTTACAAGTCGAAAAACAATGCATTCCAACACACTAAATCTTAAAACTTGTCAAACTTATATATTTATCCGACTTCTTTCTACTTTTTAAATGAAGAGTGCAGAAAAGAACGTCAAATTGAAAAGAGTCTCTAACAAGTTAATGACAAAGAATACTTAAAACAGTCGGTCGACTGTTGAGGAGTACAGAAAAGAACGTCAAATTAAGTCTCCAGATTCATTCATCAGGTTCCATACAGCATGCAGCCGTGATACAGTAAAAACCCGCATAAAAGAACACATGTTTTGGGGGTTCAGGCTGATCTTGTTCTTATTTATCGGATGTTTTCTGCGAAATCAGGCTGAAAGTGTTCTTAAGGTGTTCTTAAATTTTTTTCTAAAATTAAACACTGAACAAGACCACCAACACTCAACAGATGAAATAATGTTCAAGTACAAAATTTTTTATTAATTAGTGGGTGGAAATAACTTCAACATCATGGCATTATATTACCACATTGGGGGAGGGGTAACAGTTCTGATGATACACAACCAGAATCTCAGCAAAAATCAAACAAATTCAATATGCACCAGCCCCCCTTCCCCCTCCCTTCTGTTATGTGCAGTAACTAATGATCAGTCCCCAATCCAAGCAAACTGAAAGAGCAAAATATCAGTATCCAGTTTCTTAAATGTCCAGATTGAGATAAAAACTAAAACAGTTCAACTGAAAGTAAACTGCAGGAATTCAGAGTTTTATACTAAACAGCATATAGTGTTTTAGTTTTATACCAAACAGCATATTGTGTCTGCAGCAAATAAAGACTGTTTTGTTAATGACAGAAGACAGATGATAACATTCATTTGGTTGCATAATTGTATTTAGGAAAGTTCAAACACATTGACATTATCTGAGTAACTCATGCCATCCAGCTCTTTACATCAGAACAATTTTCATTTTTCAGGCTGAATGTGTTCTTATGTCTATGATACTTTTTTAGCCAAAATTCAGCCTGAGTGTTCTTAATCCACTTGTTCTTTTATGCGGTTTTTTACTGTATTTAGTTCACTTTTTGTGAAGAAAAACGCACACACGCCGAAAATGGACTTCTGGAATTTCAGTGATGTAAAAATTTCCAAGATATTGAAATGAAGGTGAACTTGTATGGTTCTGTCAGAGTACAATAGAACTATCATTAAATATTTTGAATAACGAATGCTTTTGGTATTTGCAAAGTTGAACTAGTAAAAAGCTATTTTTATATATTTTGATTGCCCGTTTATAAAGATCCTTATCCTTTTAAGCTACTGGAAATTTTGTGCTGAAAGTCTTGTTTTGTAGCAGTTTTCAAATAAAGACTAGACGCATGAGTGCGTGAACTCGCGCGCGCTTTCTGTACTGGTGTTAAATTATGCTAGTTTACATTAGCTGCATCCGAGGCTAAGTATTTGTTGAATGTGACTACGATGGTTATTGTTGAATACCAAAGTTAGTCATCC
>JAOBAT010055047.1:0-28109 GCA_026413305.1 Hydrozoanthus tunicans
GGGGGGGGGCAATAGTTGAGTAGTTCCCCATTTACCTGCCAACTTGTACTCAATGTGTTCTTTGAAGGTCACATGAAGCTTGACGGAGTAACTGTACACTTTCTGCCTCTCAACTGCGTACCTGACTTGGCCAAGAAGACTAAATACGCCAAACTGTTTGATGTTATCTACTTCTCCAACAGGTAAGGCTGAGGTACAATATCCCAGGAAAATAATCGAGGCATTTGACAGTAGTAGTGAACACAGTTGATACAGATTATGGAAAGATTTCTGGTTTTGTCATTAACGAATTCTAATTATTTAAAAACGTAACACCAACAACGATGAATACCAGTTTAAAAACATGAATTTTATAAACTTAACATTTGGTATGCTTGTCAACATAAAGTTTCAAAAGCTCAACCATTAAAATCTATCACCGCTGTTTGTGTTACGTTTTCAATCAAGCTACGATGGCTGTACTTAAGCAACGACTTATTCTGACTAGCAACAAAGTCTCAAAGTTCGAAAACATCTCTAGTATATTTCCTACAACTGTTTTTGTAGTTTAAAATAAGTGTGATTGTTTTTCTGTAGGTAATTTTATCGTCGAATTACCCAAAATGCACAGCACGGTGGCTCTGATTTTCTTAGCTTCTGCGGTTTGGGATGAACACTAGTTGTTGAACAACGAGTTTCTCTTTACAATAAATCCTCAAACAATTGCCGCATCAGGAGTAAGCGCCGCACCTGAATAAGCGCCGAACCCCGAATAAGCGCTACACTTCAAACAAGCGCCGCATATGGAAAAAGCGCCGCGCCTCAAACAAGCGCCGCACCCCAAACAAGCGCCGCATATGGAATAAGCACCACACCCCAACAAGCGCCGCACTTCGAACAAGCGCCGCATATGGAATAAGCACCGCACCTGAACAAGCGCCGCATATGGAATAAGCACCGCACCCGAACAAGCGCTGCACTTCGAACAAGCGCCGCATATGGAATAAGCACCGCACCAGAACAAGCGCCGCACCCCAAACAAGCGCTGCGTATGGAATAAGCGCCGCATATGGAATAAGCACCGCACCCCGAACAAGCACTACACTTCAAATAAGCACCACACCAAAATCTTGGTGAAAGTAATGAGCGTTGTAGAGTTTAATCGAGGATTTTCGCTAACCTGTTACCCTGCATATCCTTCATTTTTGAAAGTAACTGAAGGAACCAAGGTTTGAAAAAGGAGGAGTATGCGTGGGTAATGGGGAGGGGAGGAAGGGGACTGTACTATAGTAGTTATTAACAGCTTGTTCTTGTTTTAGTATGGTGCACCAGCTTACAACAGAAGTCAAGGGAATGTTAGCTGATCGTTGTTTGGTCATAATAGAAACAGCAAAGTATGCTTATCGTGTACTTGTCACTTATCCTTACTTGGCACTGTATAATTATTTTTGTTATGTGAAAGCATCGCTATTACTTATCTTCTGAAAATATGCTTTTACAATAATTTTATGGTGATGAGACACTATTTGAATTGGTTACCAGATTTTTTACTATAGTGGGTTAAAATACAATTTCTTCCCTCTAGTTGTTGCCTGAGTAAGTTTAAACTAGCTTTTGTAAATTAAACGTTAATAGCTGTAAAATCAATCTCTTGTTTAATTATTCTTTTTGTGCATTATGGTATCTGGTCATCGCTAAAAGACAAGTTTGTTCATAACAGATCTGAGGTAGAGGCAAAAGAGGGTTTGAAAACAAAATTTGGCTGAATAACGCAGCTAGCAAGTATAAAAATTCTTTGCTAGCCATTTATTTCCCAAATTGGCCTACTACCCAGTCCCTCTCCTCCCATTACCCAGTCCCTCTCCTCCCACTATCCAGTCCCTCTCCTCCCACTACCCAGTCCCTCTCCTCCCACTACCCAGTCCCTCTCCTCCCACTACCTAGTCCCTCTCCTCCCATTACCCAGTCCCTCTCCTCCCACTACCCAGTCCCTCTCGTGCTCTCCTCCCACTGGCCAGTCTCCTATTTAACTGCTCTTCAGGTTGGGAAATGGAGGAGTTAAAATTTTTAAACTGTCCATTACCAGGTTCATGTTGGATCTGAAAGAGGAACAAAGAAAGGAATATCTCAAGAAGATCGTCAGCATGGCTACAAGTGTTGGCTGCAAGGTGAGCACATCCGTAGCCTGTTCCTTTTATGTAGTGGTATGGTAGAAATATCTCTATTACATAGATTCTAACGAAATACCAGGGTTTTTTCCTTTTACTAAAAAACAGTATCTTCATCGCGCGCAGTGAAGATATACAATTTTTATTTTTCACGTGTGAGGATATTGGTGTCGCCATGGTTACTAACATGATTAGCCAATTACAAGACAGCCCAGTCCCGCTTAGGCACGCGGCCGGTTCTTTTAAGAGAAGTTTTGGTGTATGATTTTTGTCAGTATGTACAAAAGAAAAAGGAATATCGTACATAGGCCGCTCGGGGATCGCCTCGCTCACTAGCGAAAGATACTTTCAGCAGTCAAAGATAAAATTCATACCCCCGCGTGGCAAGGAAAATGTTAATTTTTCTGTTCGCCTGCTAAAATTCCACTAAGCCAAGGTGCATGAACGGCGAGCGCGAGCTCGATAATCGTGGGTAGACAAGATAAACTTATCAATTGTACTTTGGGGTTAAGAGGAGAGGGATGTTCGTCGGGAAAAGTGGGAAAACACCCTAAAAATAGCAAGGAGACCATCGATTTTGAAAGAGCAGAAAAAACTGCCTAAAAATCATGCGCGTTTTATTGCCGATTTTTACCCTAGAAAATATGCCGACAAAAATCACCCCTGCCTTACCCGGGTATACAAGGCCTCATTAACGTCTTCTTCTTCTTTTTTTTTTTTGGACGAAAAGCAAAGTCGAGTTTGTCTCGATTTTATCTCTCGTCCAAAAAAGAAGAAAAAGACGTTAATGAACATTTGTATCCGGGGGTGAGGTTGATAGGTTGATAGGTTGATCGATAGAACGAACAGAAGTGTGATCGTAACTGAACCACGCGAGTTTTCGACAGAGAATATAAAAGCGAAATACAAGTACAATACAGTTAACCCTTTCAATCCCGGTTATCATTATCTAACTTCCTACGTAACACATAGAAAATAAGATATTTGGAAATGAGAATTTTTAGCGTGACTGATTGATCAAATAAAACGAAGTCGAAGGTTGAACTTTTTCTGACAAACAGGTGGGTTTCTGAACCTTACGATTCTCATCATTATCTTATTAAACTTTGAACTGATTAAGACAGTTGCAACGATCTGCGATTCTATTTCGCTTCTACTAGTTCAGTTATGATCGTCTCCGTAGCTATCTCCACTGGCAACGCATTTGAGCGAAGCGCTGCTTTCTCATTCTCGGTCCTCTCGATCTCTCGGTCAAAATCATACCCGGCGGAGGAACAAACTGTTATCCGTTTTCACATTAGAGGACAGGCAAGTTCGTATGAGTTGAAAACGAGTCAAACAAGTTTCTGGACAAATAAGTCATCTGAATTTGACCGTCTGTTTGTTCGTCTTTTCAGACGATTTTTGGTGGACGACTTGTTTGTCCAGACAAACAAATCGACCAAAGACAAAAATTCACATGTGTCGAAAAAACAACCTTGTACCGAGGAGGAGAATGGCACTAGCAGTTGGCGAAATTTATCTGTTTGAACGTGTGATGTGAATTTATGACGGCCAAAACGAGACGATTTGTTGGTCTCCCTTTCACACTAAGACGAACAACTCGTCAGACAACTTGTTCATCCTCTAATGTGAAAACGGCCAATATCCTGTAATTTATTATTAGCGACGTATGACTTTTTGACCCTTAATTAAGAACTCGATTAAAATATGCTACTGTACTATATTTCATCTGATCTCTTCACAGTACTTTCGGTTTGATAGAATTAAGGCGATGTTACTGAAGATAAAATTCGGCAGCACCTTAATAATATATCTTCCACTTTTTTTCAGGCTACACAAACTTTTGACGGTGAGAAGGATGCACACGCGTTTTTCACATTCAAACGAAGCGATTCGTAGCACCACAGCACGACTGATTGTCGGTGTCCATAGTAATTCCTATGCAGACGAGCAAGACCGTGAACGTCCCGACACAACAAGGTTTTTCGGTTTTACTGCTGTCTCGTATTGCAGCTTTGGTTTTATTATCCCGCTGTTGATGTATTTTAGTAGCTCGTGTTCATGAGAAGACTGTCGCTTCTTGATGAATGATACTTGAATCAGTAGCTTTGTGTGAATTAAGTCGAAGTACTCTCTCTTTGTACTTTCCCATGCAAGTTTATGATGGCCTTCTTAAGGTTTACGACTGAAATAACCAGAAATGGGTCTTAATACACAACTGCACACAATTTTTAACAACAGGACAAATGATAATAACCTTTATGGTCGGAACTTGAACACGTTGAGATAAAGAAAATAAAAAAAACACATTGCACAAACTAAACACGTTGTTCGGATGAAATGTAAATGGTCTAGCAGCCAGATCTCCCTTGAACCATGTTAGTAGCGGCAGTGTGCGGTAGCTTTACCCCACTCATGAGAAAATCCATTAGACCCGAACAACCGCTGCAACAGGCGGCAAATGGAGAAACTAGAGCGTAAAGTACGGCGGCCACAATGCCGATGGGCCAAGCTATCGCCAACAGCAGAATAAACCAAACGAGCGACCACATCCAACCCATGTTAGCCATCGTGTCTTCTGTTTTCCGTGAGTTCGAATCTTTTCAAAACAATACTTTTCTTCTTTAGGATAGAGCTCTGTTTCATAGATTCTGTTTGTAGATAGATAAGAACAGTGTCGTTTCCTAACATGAAATATAATCGGATTTGACTTATCTATGGCGAAGGTAAACAGACATTTCAAGTATGTAAATTTTGACGCTTCAGCTCTGTTTTTATTTGTGGCTATATTTGGTAAATGGGTGTAGTTCCGTTTTGAAATTGATTGAGAAGGGGTCAAATGTACAATCGCAAGGTTTTTTTAAAAACTTCAAACTTTATTGCCGAAATATATTTCAGTGAGTTCTTTTGTAAGATGTATAATTGTGATCGGTTTCAACTGCCGAGAAATTCGCTCTGCAAATAAACCCCGACGCAAACATGTCAGTCATGTCGTCATACGAGGTATAAATTATATTACCATTCGTCGATAAAGGCTTTGTTTCTGTCAAAAAAATGTTGAAAATCTCATGGGCGAAAAAAGTGCCTAAAACTCGGACAATAAACAGATAGTTTGTCAACCAAAAAGTTGTCAAACTAAACGGATTGTGCGAATCACAATATCAGCAAAATCTTTCAAAAACTATAATAAGCTTTTTCCTGTTCAGAAAAACAGAACCCAAAGGCAAAGACTCTCTATGCACTTTCCACATTTTTTTGGGGGGGGGAGGGGAGTGGAGTGTCTTTGGTCTTTAAGAAAAGTTTTAAAACATTTTTAGGATTTGATGTAAAACTTCGTGAAGCCTTTCTATAGAAATAGAACCAAGTACTGTTCATTGGCTTACCCTCTCCCTTTATGAGCAAGTCTTATTTGAGCAGGCAATGTTCTTTTGAGAATTTAGCCTCGAATGTTCTTAGTGCAATCACACGTATTTGTGTTACACGCTTTTTTATAACACCTTCAGTAATACGAACGATGTGGCTCGGGAAATTGATGTACTGATTCTTATATAAAATTAAAAGCGTGTGCTCATTTTATTTATTTATTTATTTATTTGTTTGTTTGTTTGTTTGTTTATTTATTTATTTGTTTATTTATTTATTTATTTATTTATTTTTGGTTTCTAAATTGCAAACTTTCCAGGAGCATAAGAGTCGAGAGAAATGCCGCTACGACTGGTTTTTTGTTACAGAATTACCTCTCAAGTTCTTGAAAGGCAGCTCTGTACAATACAGGTTACCACGGTTACCTGTGGTTCAGCAACCCTCAGAACACCCGGCCTCAACGGGCTTGAGATCGTGAATGATCACTGAGTTCTTTATAGATTACTACACGCTTTTTTTTTCATAAGAACCAGTAAATTTGGCCGAGGCTCGTTCTTAATTTTTTAGCGATTTGAGCCTTAAGTTGTTTTTAATTTGTTCTTAGCACTGCCGATACATGTATCTGAAAACGGATTACTTGGCGGGTGTATTCTATGCTGTATGCATGTTTACAACGATTGTAAGGATTAACCTTTAGGGTGTAGTGTTTAATTTATAGCCATAATAATTATTCAAAGAAAAAAAATTGCGAGTCACTTTTTGAAAAGCTAAAACAATTGCTCAATCGAGCCCCGAGCCTCAGCTTGTTTTTAAATTGTTCTTAAATTTTGGCCAATCTGAGCCTCGTTGTTATTATTTAAAAAAAGCATGTACTCATTCGACCCCAACCAACGTAAGCGTTTCCGTTGGATATTTGCGTGATTTTTCTTTTGGCCGCGCAAAAAATGGGGCGAGAGAAAAAAACGAGTCCCAATTTTCGCGCGGCCAAAACGAAAATCAAACGAAAACACTTGCTAAGCAGGCTAACGCAACGTAGGAAGGAAGTGCGGGTTTCTATCAGCTGCGAGCCTAGAACAACGCCTTGCACATGACAGTTCCCCTCCAGCTCCCCCACCCCAGAAAGTGGCATACGTACAGGAACTGGCGGCAACGGATAACTTACGCAGGGCGATGTCTTTACTTCCAAAGCAGTGGGAAAATAATAGTAGGGAGAAGAACAAATTCGACATGCACCCCAGTAGACTTTGACGCGAGGTGGGATAAGAACTCCCAGTTGTTTTGGGCCCTTTGAGGGGCTCGGTTACACGACGATAAAGTTTTACCTACTTACAGGTTTGTGCAGCTACTCGTCCGAAACATCTTCAACATTGTGTTTGTACTTTCTTGCAAGTTCGTGTACATTTTTTAAAGTTTGTGGTTCCGGGGAAAGTGCTGTGATTTATGTTAAAACTTGAGACTCTGTAGTCTCCCTTTCTCGCCCCATTCCCCTCTCGGTCTCCCCTCGCGAGATTTACTTGTTCATGCTGCATCTCAGAAAGCGCTTCAATTCCCCGCAAATTATATACAGCCCAATGAATTATTTTGTTTCATTTTGAGTAATAATATGTAAAATTCAAATTTTCCATAAATTCGGTTGTATGGCGTTCAAATATCGTGACTGGAGCGCTGGGCTACCTGTGAAGGGACCTGACAGGGGTTGGTAAAAAAACGGAACACACATGACCCCCACAAGTCAGTTCTAGTCCCGACGAGTTAGTAAGGTCAGGGTGTGTGTACGCGTGGGTATTCACTAATGTTTCAGATCACCATTGAAGTATAGATATTATATACCGTGGGAAGAAAATTGTACCTGCAATCTATTTTTGTGTTTCTTTACCACTTAAGTTTCGTTTTCTCGTCTTCAAAACTTTTTGGCAATAAACCTACCTTCTTCAGCTGCTGCTAATAACCAACACAGAACTATTTTAAGAATAAATGAATATTTTAGCACTGCAGGCTCCAACTGGTACAAGTTTTGACTAAACGACGACCTATTTATTCCAAAGGAAATCATTGTCGGAAAACAGCATAAAGGAGAAAGAATCTGCTGCCCACATAATTTCGCTGGCGCGCGCTTACTCATTAGAAGCTTTCAACGTTGATAAATAGTTACGTCTGTTATTATGACGTTTTGTGCGAATACGATTCGTCGAAAGATGCACATTTTTTAAGCTTAGCAAAACTTGGTAACAATGGATGTTGCCGCAAAGCTTTATAAAGAAGCATCTAAGGCGAAAAACGCAAAAGTCGGTAAGCTTCACATCCGACCATCATGGATCCTACAGGAAAGTTTGTCAAGTCTGGACTCGAAATTTCCGCTCGTTCCTGGATCAGAAAACTCACTGGAATTTTGCACCACACTTCTGGGGCAAAAAGTAAGAAACATTTTGAAATAAAAAATATTGCTTATAAAATAATGTGATAACTTTTAACCATTCTTTATTCTTTTTTTCAATTTAGCGTTTGTATTTTGGACAAAGTTCTTACAAAGTTGTATTTTCCATTTCCGAACAAACAATTTTTTGTTTAAACTATCCGATAAATCTCATTGTTTTTCAGCTACAGCAGAAGCCGTCAGATTCTGATTTCGACCTCTCTGACATACACATACCTCCTACACCAGTTTACAACGTGCTCCATGACCCACATCTGTTGGAATATTTTCAGAATCCAGTTCTTAAAAAAAGACTGTCCGAGAAAGGTGAGAGGAAGTGTTCTATGTATCCGAAAGCGCAAAATGCTCAATAAGCCTTAAGAAATAAAAAATATAAGCATTTGTAAATATACCTTAACAAGGAGAAGGCAAATTAATATCGGTACTTCGGTTGGTTTTTCAGTTACAGCAATTCAGTTGCTTGCGTTCACAATAAAAACTTGGATTCGAGCCAAAATTCTTCAAAAACCGACAGCTAGCGAAACGGCTAAGTAAAAACAAGAAATTAATCTTGTTAAGCTAAACAAAAGCAGCATTGCAACCCGAAACTGGACCATACATGGCATAGGAAGGATATTTTCCTTTAGTAAATATCAAGGAAATGGCAAAAAATAGTCCCCTTAGAAATTTACTCCAAAAGATCAAAATCTAGAAACAGTTATATTCTGAAGTTTACAGATGAGACGTAATCGCCGTCTGTTTTTGGGAAGGGCGGTGGTTACTCTTCAGGAAAAGCCAAATTTGGACCAAGTTTGCGGGGTTTGAATTTCTTAAGGAGAGTCAGAACAGCAACATGAAAAGGCTGAATCCCTCGCGGCCGATGTATCCCTGATAACAATCAACTAAACTCGCTGACTAAAATATGAACTTTCGTTACTGTACTCAGTTCACCGATACCTCTCCTCCGTTCCTCGATGTTCGTCACATGACCATGACAATGAACAGCCACGTGACCAACTTCACTGATGAAGGCTGATGGTTTAGTCGAAACGTCTGTTTATTATTAGATTTAAAATTCCAGAAATTGATTTAAAAATATTCTATAACAATTGAATCTAAATGAATGACAACATTCAATTCCACATACCACTACAAAGTAATACAGAGAGGCTACTAATCAGGGCTTTTCAGCAACTGTTTAAAAACTTATACAGAGGGCTTGATTTATTTGGTATTGAGGGTCTTCGATAGTCTACATTTAAATTCGTTAAGAATGCCCTCAGTTAGAAGTTGACAGACCACAACATCGGGATCACCCTACTCATTTTAGAAAAATGTTGTGAGTTCTGTGCCCCCACTACGAAATCAACAGACTGGGCCTACAGTTAAACGTCCTTATTCGAGAAGAGGCGAAGGTCTAATCGTTTGCAGAGGATAGTGCAAAGGCAGCACCTTCTCCTCAGTTGTTTTAAGACCCTGAGTGAAGGTCTAGCACCAAAAACCGAGCCCGGACCTCTGGCACGACAGACTGGCGAGAAGACGCGAAGGCCTTTAACCGTCTGCAGAAGTTAGTGTAAAGGCAGCACCTTCTCCTCAGTTGTTTTAGGACCCTGAGCTGGCACCGGGTATCGAACCCGGATCTTCCACACGACAGATTGGCGCCTTATCAACTGGGCTCGGTTAACCAGGTGGCGCGTTAATGGTTTCGCTTTTAAATTTTTTGCCGTAGTTTCTCGATGTGAAAATGCAAGCTGAAAATAAATGCGCGCCATAGTTTGTTAACTATTAACAGAAATTTTTCTGTGTTGAAGGCTTTGTCACCGAAGAGGGGTTCGTCAAGTGTAGTTTGATGGAGTTCAACGCATACCGTAAATGGCTACGAAAGCTCAAACTTGACGCTCTTCAGCAGAGACGACGACTTGATAAAGCGGAAGAAACAAAGCGCAGGCTAGAAAGAACTGCGCAGCTTCAGCTAGAAAGAGACAAGGAACTTTACGGTATCATGCGAAGCCGGGAACAGAAGGCGAAACTGGCAATAGAGAAATCGCGGAAGAGGCGAGAATTCGAGCAAAAGAAATATATAAAGAAAATGGAGGATGATGCTAAGAGACGGATTCGCTTCAAAGAAGAACAACGACGGAAGAAAGAGTTAGGTGAGATGAAAAGAAACCACAACTTTGAAAAAAGAAAGCTGCAAAAGGCTGATGAAGAGAAAAAGGTTTGTGCAATTTGAGTTCTGCTTAATAGATTGGCTGTTAGCAATTTCGTACCGAGGCTCTTACCTAAAGCCAGGGGGGGGAAGGAGAGTCCTGGGATCTAGCTTAGGTTAAAAGTGAACTATATATTTTTTGGACTTTTGTAACTTGAATAAAAAATTCATTATATACATTTTTGCTCTACCACTTTAAAATGTCTCCGCGGTCCTTGGAGAAGATCTCCTTCATAAACCTGTAAGAGTGTTCGCAGAGAAGAAAATACTTCGTTTGCTTGTCAAATGTGCTTTTTATTACAGTGTAAAGTCCGAAGGGTTAGATTGACATGATATATACATATATGTATACTATATCTAGCAACAGCTGAAGCGACAGTTGGGGCCAAACTGGAGAACTCTAGGCGAAGCAGGGAAGGAGGCCCCTCAGTCTACCCTCCTCCTGCCCTCCCCCCCCCCCCTCCCCCTCCGCCCTTCTCCTTGTTAGTTTTAGTACTCGCTTTGCAGGGTGGCATGATAGAGCTGTTTCGTTAGGGTAGCAAGAACAGATAATTTAAAAACTATAATATCTCACGAAATTTATGTAGCACGGTGGTTTGTAACTCGTAATCGTTACCACTGTACATGTTTTTCAGAAACTGAAGATTCGAATCCGTTTGGTCAAGCGTAAAGATGATTGTGACAGGCGTCGTATCTCCCAACTTGAAGAAAGAAAGGCCTCTTTGAAAAAAGAGAAGGAACTCAAGGTATTTCTACATTTTCTACGCTACACTTCATGCATTTCAAAACTCTTCAAGTTTATCATCTCTTCGTATTGTTCTTTGTGCAAGACGTGCAACTATTTTCCACTTTTGATATCGGCTTGTGAGCTTTGCACAGTTGGTAAGAACTGTGTCTCCCAAGCGCGAGGCCCTGGTTTCGATCCCTGGCCATATGCCGAAGGTTGAACAATTGTGCGAACTGGGGGGGGCTTATAAGAAGCCCCATACTGATCGATAAGAGCATGGTTTTGTCCCGGGTCTATTCTGGTCTGGTCGTGTAGTACTTAACTAGTGTAGGAATGTAACTGAGTGTAAGAATGAAGAGCGCACTCATCAGAAGTTTAATCATTCTTTCATTATTTGAGAGAAAGCTGCAGGTTTTTTCAGTAACTATTAAAGAACTATACCCTTCAGGATAAGGCTTAATGTTAAATATATCCACTACTATTCACCTCATTAAAAAACCGTGCGCGCACTTTCCCAAAGTATTCTCTTGAGTTTACTTAATTCACGATCACCGGAAACCATTCAACTGCACGCATAAGCTCGTAGAACCAATGAAATGAAACCTTATAAAACGGTTTTTAGAGGAATTATTTCAACTCGTCAGTTTTACTTCCTTGTATTCCAAACTGAAAATTACAACCCGACTCGTTAAAACATGCTTCATAAAAAGGTAACTTGGCTCCGTAATTATCAAATTAGCTGCAGGAAAAGTGGTTCGAGCGTTGCGTACAGACCTTGGAGCACATGGAGGAGAACCAGAAACACGAGGAAAAGAGCCGCCAAGAACACCGCAGAAATGTTGAGCGCAGGAACAGCAAAGTTCTTGCACAAAGAAGAAAAAGCCTTGGTAGGAACTATAAGAGTCTCTAAGCCATTTTACTAGCGTAAATAATTACTCGTTCCGGTCCTTTGTTGGGACGGGTACAAAGTCTTAAATTAATTTGGCCGTGCAATACCAGTTTGTTTCCACAAAGAACTGGAACGAGTAAAAACTTGTATTGAATACGAGGTTCCAGTATAAAAGGGTTAGGCCCGCCCCTTTTTCAAGCCTTTTCATGAAATTTGCATAAATTTTGAAATGAATGGCGGCCATTGATAAAAGAAACAACCCACTTTCAACAATTCGAGGTCATTTACATCATAATGGTGAACCAGTTTCATTTTTTAATAGTAAATAAAGTCATTGGTATAATACCGTTCTACTGGTAGGCGTACGTTGTGAAAGGCTGCTGATAAGAATTAAGATATACGAAATTTATCGCCAAAGCAATTCGAAATTCGCGCGTGCTTCGCAAGACCAAATTAGACAAACAACGTCGATCGAGGCCTGCATTTTTTCGTTATTTTATTCGGTGAAACTTCGCCTCAGGAATTAAAATTCATAGTTGTAACACTAATAAAGTTAAAATCAGCCGAATACCGTCATGGCAAGGCTCAGAAGCAAGATTGAGCTATACACAACTGTAAATAGTTTGCTTCATTTTGAAATGGCAAAACTAATCTAAAACGCGAATCAAAAATCGCGCCAGCAGAGACCTACAATTTGTAGATGTTAACTTTACGGCGGATGATTGGCAACTGAACGTGTGAAACCCCTGGGCTCAGCCCTTTTATACTGGAACCTCGTGTTAACAAATTAATCCTGAAAAAATGGAATCCTCCACTGTAGAACATTATTGGCCTCAAACAAAACTTTTTATGTCCGTTTCAGCAGCTCAAATTTGATAACACTAGTTCCAAGCATTTTAGTTTGATCGGTTTGACGGTTAGAATTTCCCGCGCGCCGCCATCGCAGCCTGGTTGTAGTGCCAGTCTCCACACGCGATGAATACAATAGCAATGAACGAGAGGAGGTCTGGCACTGCAATCACGTTGGCGGCGCGCGGGAAATTCAGACTGTAAAACTGATGAAAACAAAATGCGTGGCGTTAGTTTTGTGCACAAAAATATCAAACTTGTGCTGCTGATATGGACAGAGACGTATTGAAACTTTTTCTTGAGACTTATAATGTAATACAATGGAGGATTCCTTTAAACTCACTGTTTCATTCGGAATGAAAAAAGTGAGGTGTCAATTTATTAAAATTATAATAGTAAAAGCGTTCTTTGCATAGTTAAAAAATCTTAATAAAATACAAGCTTTCGATTGTCAGACTACAACCTTTTAAGAGTGAAAAACTAAGTACAGAGCTATGCATACAAAAGTTAAGAGGTGTAAGGTAAGAATGAATAATTACAAAGGAATTAAAGTATGGAATACAATTGATTTGTATTCCATACTTTACTTCTCTGTAGTTAAGTTTTCCACTCGTCAAAGGTTGTAGTCTGACAACCGAAAGCTTGTATTTCACTAAGATTTTTAACGAGAGAACGCTTTTACTATTTTAATTTTAAAATTTTATGTCTGGTTACGATTCTTCAAATTTTAAATGTCAATTTATGTATGCTCAATGCGATACAATTTAAGATATCCTGTGGTGACAAAATAGGAATCGATCAAACAAGCACGCTTCTAAAGAAGAAAAGAAAGTTCTTCTTTAATGGTTTGTTGAAAAGTACAATGGCTACTTGGGAGAGTTTCCTAACACAATATTTGCCATGTTTGAGGTTGACGAGGTTAAAATGCTTTCGAATTTTAGTTGTGTTTCAGCAAAATGTGCGAGTAAGGCGAGAAGAGCAAGAAAGACAACTACGTGAAGCTGAGGAATTCCTGGAGAAAATGAGAGCTAAGAAGGAGAAGCAACTGGTTGAGTGGAAAGTTAGACATGACGTGCTGAGAAAAAGCACACTGGCTCTAGGTCATGAACTCAGACGTGACAGTAGAAAACACTCCCGGTTAAAAGTCCTTTTTGAGCCCAAAAGACAAACCGAGTACAGGATGCGAGCGACCAGGAGAAGCACATGGAACATAGAGCGGTCTATCCTCGGTGATTTGACCGGAGACAGGTACATCTAGTTTGTTTTTGATCATAAGAACATAGATTGGAGTTGCCTACACTTAATTGCTTCTTGGCTCGAGATCGCTTTTACATAAGTTTGTTAATTACAACTAATAGCAATCATTGTCAGCGGTGCAGTGGCCAAGCGATCAGCGTGTTCGACTCGTAATCCTAGGATCGCGAGTTCGAGTCCCGGTCAGACCACTGTGTTGTGTCCTAGAGCAAGACACTTTACCCGCTGTATAAATGAGTGCCAGATTCTATTTGGGGCTAACCTGCAACAGACTAGTGTCCCGTCCATGGGAAGTCAAAAGGGACATCAAAAACACGTTTCTTGCTTGCCCTTTTCAATAGCGTATGACTACATTGCTTTTTCTTCGTCCGAGAAGAAAGAAATGAAAGTGTTTTTTTTTAAAGATAAATGAAGATTGGAGTTTCTGTAGAATAAGTTGTTCTTGTTGTCGTAAAAACTTCAAAACTCAACTTAATTTTTAAGACGCCGCGGGGCAGGTGACCGACACGGTGCCTTCTTACGTGCAGCTATTGTACTCACTATTATTTCCGTCGTCGTCGGTCTGTCTATCCTCGTATTTTAAGCTCTCTCCGCTTAACACTACGGAAACCATAAGATACCGTAAAGTTTCGATAAAAAGCTCCGGTGCTTATTTTTGGTCAAATAGCCTTTTCGTCAAATTTTTCTTTGGGGGAGGGGCGTATATCTTGGGGACGAGGGCTTAGGCATGGACGAATATTGCGTTTTGAAACGCTACTTCTTGTTCAAGCAATTGTGTAGTTTTTTAGATTTTCCACTAATACATGAAAGGAGTTTTCCGTTTCAAAAGTTGGCTCCTTAACGCCCGGTGCTTATACGGAGCTTATTATTAAGAGCCGGCCAAATAAGCCACTTGGTTCTAGAAAGGATTTAACTTCGTTATCATAGATTATAAAATTGTGTTAGAATTAACACCGATGTGAGCTCGCCTGTTTGACTGAGACAACTAGCAACGTCTGAATTTTCCTTACTAAAATTCATATTTGGGAGACTTGAAATAATAAATTTCGATAATTTTTTGATAAAACAGTGATTAGTAACACAAGTTTCAGATCATATATACGGATCCTACAACCAAAATTTCTTAAAAATCGCCCTCAAACTGATGCAGTAAAACATGTTATCTGAAGAATTATTTTTGAAATTCCCCCGTCGCAAACATGAACATTCCATATTTCTAGCTTATCAAAACCCGTTACTTATATATTTTTTGTTGCATGAGATTTTTATCAACACCAAATTTTTAAAACATGAAGTTCTCTGTTGGTTTTAGTGCTTCTGTGCGAGGCAGAGGGGAAAAACTGCCAACTAGCAGTCTTAAAGCGATCGAAGACCTTGAAGAAGACGAACTGGCTGAGAGGTTAGAACATGCCTTACGCCTTCAAGAACTCTACGACCCTGACTCGAGGCTACGTGTGGATGTTAGAGTTATGGTAGAGAACATGATTAGTACAGCTTACGATGCAGCGAAGGAAGAGGTACTTCCTTGTAATATTGCCTTGCAAGAGGAACAGGCCGAGCAGTTGGAAGAGGTGCTACCAGTATCCAAGGAACTAGTTTTAGATGCCATCGAAGCAACTCTAGAAAAGCCACTTACAACTGATGAAGAAGGTGTCGAAAGCGAGTTAGATTTGCTACCGACCGCTAAAGGCTTGGTGGAAGATGCGTTGAGTGCAGCAGAAACGTATTTTGCAAGCAATTTAAAGATTGTAGTGCGCCCCATTCAAACGTCACTAGAGGCTCTTGCAAAGGAAATCATACAGAGCTCTGTGTCGTTGGTGAAACACAATTACTCACACGATTATGTGAAGCGTGCATCACAAGAAGAAATGGCCAGCGACCTGGTACAGAGTTCAGTTTCTTGGGTTCACAGCAACGCCCATCGTTACGTCACGTCTTCCCAGGAAGAGCAGTTACAAGAACAGGCGGAAAGGGTGTTCCTTACAGTACAAAGATCATTTGAACAAGTTCGAGTATCAAAAACTCCTTTAGCCATTGATGGTCATCAAAAAGAAGCTGAAGCGGAGATTAGCAGGGTTGCAAAGGAACTGACGCAAGACGCCCTTCTTGTTGCACAGAAATCAGAAACGCAAATCAGAGCCGCAGACGCCCTTCCGATGCGCCTTGCTTTGTTCTTTGACCAAGAAGACGAAGAAGATACCACAGTCAGCCCAGTTTCTGAACCATCGCTGAGCCCTGTGCGCATGCCCAGTGTGATTGGTGATTACGAGCAGGAACTACAAGAATCGGTCAAGGGGCTGGTGGAGGATGTTATATTATCTGCCAAGAACTCGCTTGAACAACTGGAACAGAACGTGGAAATGGCTCTAACGGCTAGGTAAGTAGTATACAAATGACACAATAGCGACCTTCGAGTACGAGGACC
This sequence comes from Hydrozoanthus tunicans, assembly GCA_026413305.1. Lineage (NCBI taxonomy): Eukaryota > Metazoa > Cnidaria > Anthozoa > Zoantharia > Hydrozoanthidae > Hydrozoanthus > Hydrozoanthus tunicans. The sequence goes on from JAOBAT010055047.1 coordinate 16,280, forward strand.
GGTATTTTGTCACACTGCGCGTACCGGAATTGCGAAAAAAAATCACGCCATCTCGTTGTGTTGCCAAAATATCCCGTAGTCCACGTGTCGAGTTTTTTTTTTTTGCAAATCTCGTTGTGAGCGTGACGTATTGGAAAAAAACTCGTGCTTATACTCGTCGAATCTGAATGACTCTAATACCTTTTTATAACTTAAAGAATGATTAGTTTAAACTAGACGGTATTTACTCAAATAAGCATCCTTTAGGCACAAAAATATATCTAGTTTTCGCAATATAAGCACCAAACGTTAGAGTGTTTAGAGGCTTCCCACAATCCCATAATTGTTCAGTTGTATCTAATTGGTTGAGTATGATCACTGAAGAGCTTGAAGATTTCTCAGTTACGTGACAACCCGGCTCATCCTTTCTCCCTTCCGAAAGAACATTTAACAGTTTTGATTTCCAACTTTTGTGAGAGCGGATGATAAACCTCACCCCATCTAACTACTTTCGTGAAACTGAGGAAATATCAAAAGGTGACTCCTGAGCAAACCCAGCATAGTAACAGCTGAACTTTTTACTCGTATATTAAAAACCAATTTCCTCCTTATTGTACCAATATAAAACAATTGTAGAGTATTGAGAGTATAAAGTTTGGTCATCCACTATACTTGCGCTTAGTGATATCGCAGATAAAAATGAATTTAAAGAGTTACAAAAATTTGTTAATTGCCACTTCTAGCAGAGGGGTACCGGTAGGCGCAGTGATAAGATCTGGCCCCCGGTTCGATCCCCGGCCTGGTCGAGGGTCGAATATTTGGGCGACCTTCTTTCCCGCTAAAACCCACTCAGCTTTCCATCCCTCCGGGGTCGGTAAAATGAGTACCAACATATATGGACCGCTTTGAAGCGGCTGCCTGAGCCGCCAATTAATATGCTTCCGATCCACTGGGGGTAAACTGATCATTGTAGTAAAAGGAGCTATATAAAGCGCCACTTAACTTTACCTTTTCTACAAAAAATGTACTCAACAAGCCATGACAACTAATCTAAAGAGTGTTCAAGCACACAAAGATTTTTCCTCATGTTTAGTTAAACAAACTCTGGAGGGATCAATAGAACTATTGTGATGAAATCTAACATTTTTGAGTTGATTTAGTTTATTTGAGAGATGAATATGTATATACTACAGATCAGAGATGAGATAGTTTATTGTTTTTGTCGTCCTTATGATATATAGTGTTTCATAATGCAGTGTTCCTGTTCATTGTAGGGCACGTGAACTTGCAAGTGAAGCCGTGGTCAATGCTAAGAACTCCTTGGAGCAACTTCAGGAAAAGCCTTCAGAAAAAGACTTGAAGAGAATTCAGGTTGCTTTCACAGCTCGATCTTTGGCAACTGAAGCCATTACAGCCGCTCAAAACTGGCTTGAGCAAGTTCGTGTAGAAAATTTAATGCAGCAAGCCAAGGAAAAACAAAAGGAGGAACGGAAGATACTCAAGTTTGAAAAGGAACAACGACGCATGTCAAGAGAGCTTGTCGCTCGCGCTATTACGAAGGCAGAAAACGCATTGATGCAAGAAGAGCTACACAGACAATTAGAAGAAATACGCGAAAAGAAGACAAAAGAAAAGAAAGAACTGCGAAGGCTGTCAAAGACTCAGGACAATTCAGCTAGAGTACTTGCAAGTAAAGCAATATTGCAAGCGCGCGAGTCCCTTGAACAAGTAGAGGTAGAAAACAGTACTCGAAAAGAAAAACCAAAACCGAAGAAAGAAAAGGCAGCTTGGGTTAAGGAAGAACTTTCACATCGTGCTCTGGTTTCAGCTAAGCTCTCCTCTGATCGCATGGAGCTAGAAGCTGAATTGAAGAGACTTCATACTCGCGACCAAGTAGTCAGCCCTCCACAAGACACTCATGAGAAGTATGTTAAAGAGATTGCTCAACATGCTTTAATGTCGGCCCATGCTTCTGTGGAAAGGGAAGAACTGGACAAAGCCTTACAAACAGCAAACAATGACTTCGAGAAAGAACGTTTAGTGGAAGCAAAACAAATAAATCTCCTGGAAAAAACTTCAAAGCATGCAGATGTTATCATCGAAAATGCTTTCATGTTCTTAGAATCCACTGGTGAGTCGTTAAATAGAGAGGGCGAAGAATCCATGAAAGAAAAAGCTCCTGACGAATATGTTGTCCTGACACACGAGGAGGCAGCACAGGCTGATAGTTTTTATGATTTAGGAAAAAGAAGTGAGATTATGTATAAGAAGATTGCACAGCATGTTGAAGACATCATCAACTTTGCCATCAGTTATGAAACTTATACTGTCGAGGTTCTATCACTCTTTTACGGGTCGAGCCTTGTCAACAAGAAGCCTTCCCAGTATCTAGACTTATCCCATGAGGAAATGAGTGCACTTGGAATAGAATGTCGTCGTATAGAGAAAGAACTAGATGAAGAAAAATCTAAGGAGAACTCAGAAACTGAAAGTAGACTTAAACATCAGGAAGTCTCTGGAAAGGTTGCTAGATATGTAGCAAACATCATCTCGACCTCTGTTTCCACGATAAAGAAAGAACTAGATAGAGAAAAATCTAAGGAGAATTCAGAAACCGAAAGTAGACTTAAACATCAGGAAGTCTCTGGAAAGGTTGCTAGATATGTAGCAAACATCATCTCGACCTCTGTTTCCACGATAAAGAAAGAAGCAACGAGTGGGGAGAAAGAAGAACAAGATGCAACTAGTGAGAACCATCAGCGACGTTCCTCTGTACAGTTTGTTGAGCCAATCAAGGTGAAAGTTCGCAGAGACAGTACGTACAGACCTCCCACGCCCCGCTTCCAGAAGTGGAGCAACTCCGGTATGGAAGAGCAGCTGATGGAAGAAGAGGATGAGTTCGATGGTGATGAAGACCTAGATGTAGATGCAGAAGATGATGTTCTAAACGATGAACTAAAGGGAAAGGAGGTGGGTCAACTCCGTTTGTAGAAGCAACAAAAATATTGTTATAACAATAACAATAAGTTAGCGATGACAACAAAAGTAATAATTATAATGATAAAAAAATATCGCCTTAAAAACTGTAAAGATTACTCGACCAAAAAATCGATTTTGAAGTTCAAAAGATTGAATGTTATCCACATTTTTTATTTGAATTTGGCTGCCTACATTTCAGTCTCAAACAATCTAATTTTCAAAACTTCCGGGGGAAGCATGCCCAAAGACTCCCCAAAGTCTCACACCTTTGGCGCTCGTTTGGTCCGTCTCCTCATTCAATCGCACCCTCCCGCACAAATTCCTGGCTACAGGTCTGCCAATGAGGTATTGTTTACTTTTAGAAGCTGTGCTTTTCATGTTACCGTTTTAGGAGTACTTTGCTGTTCATCTTCAACAGTTTGTTGTGCTTGATTAACTCCGATTTTCTCATTATAACAAATGACTTATTCTTTATAAGTTGTTTAAGGAAAAGTTAGTTGTTGATAATCTGACTGCGGCTGGAAGGTTCAATGTGCTCAGAGCTCCGTAAACATAAAACGTCTCTGAGTATGGTTTTAAACTTTTGTTTGATTTTTCGTTGCAGCATACACATATACTCAGTGTAAGTACCAACTGTTTGTATAAGGTAATGTGAACTAGTTCCTAAATGACACAAATAGGTTATATTTCAACAGGAAGAAAAAGGCGCTGAAGAGCAAGCTATGAATGATGGAAATAACCTAGAGACAAAGACAACGCCTGACGTAGGAGAAATGACAATTGAGTCGTTTCCAGGTGATTTTGTAAATGGTCACATTCAAACACCAGTGATGAACAGTTTCAAGCTATCTGAAGTTGATCAGAGTGTTTTGTCTTTTAAGTTGGATGAAGAAAGGGTAGAGTGTGAGATCTCACCAAAATCATCGTACGTGCTTCTTCCCCGATTGCGTTCTTCTGAAAAAGCTCTTATTACAGCTAACCTGGAGACAATGGAAGACGAGCTCATTGATAAGTCCCCTACGAGCCCTCGTAATTCTCCAACACCTCGTCTTCCCGCGCTACCTTCAACATCCTCAGTGGTTATAACAGAAGCTGACGTAGTCGATAATCATCAGACCAATGACAAAATTAAGCAAAACAGCTGTAATGCCTCGTTACCGAAACTATCATCCTCAAGAACCTCGTTAGTAGCAAGTGAACAGTTGCAGTCGTCTGTTAGCAATAGCGAGACCGTAAAAGAACTCCAAAAGAAGTTAGAGGCGAATGTGAAATCAGATGCAACTTTAGAGGCAGACTTAAAAACCCCACCTATGAAAACATCCCAAGGAGACTTTGGAAAATTATCTCAAACAAATGCAAAGCCAGCAAAAATGCCTGCGAAGCAACTTGGTGAAAATACAACTGTGGCTTTACAAACTAAGAATCAAGGAATGACTGAACGGAAAACTACTGAGATCAAGAAAGTATCTTCTTCTTACAAAACCAAAAAAGTGTCTCCCAAGAGTTCAATTACAGGAACTACTAACGTGGCTTCTGACGCTTCAAAGGTCCGTCAAAATTTGGCTAAAGTCTCTGACGAAACAGTAAGGGCCTCTCACAAAACATCGGGCCATGCCTTGAACACACCTAAGTCATCTGGACAAGCCATAAAAGTAGTGTCCCCACAAGCCTCGGGCGAGTTCCAAAGAGCATCTCCAAAGATTTCCAGTGATGTTTTGAAAGTTTCTCCTAAAGCGTCTGAGACCCTTAAACAAAAATCTTCTAGGGAATCTCATGAAATCGTTAATGCTTCTCCTAAAACATCCAGTAAAACAGTGAAAATATCTCCAAAGGCATCTGGAACTTCACAAGTTTGTCCTGAAGCATCGGGTGAAACGCTAAAATTATCCCCTAAAGCTTCTGGCGAGACCCTAAAACCATCCTCTAGGGATTCTCATGAAATCATTAGGGCTTCTCCTAAAACATCCAAACAAATGGTAAAAATATCTCCCAAGGCATCTAGCAGTTCACGTAAATCAACTAAGACATCCCAGGAAATTCTAAAAATGTTATCAAAAACATCAGAGGAGACGCTAAAAGTATCTCCAAAAGCTTCAAACAAGTCGCTTAAGTCATCTCCCAAAGTATCTGGTAAAACACTCAAGTCGTCGCCTAAGACATCAGATAAAACACTCGATGTAACTCCTAAGGCATCTAAAGCATCTCAAGAAGTTTTGAAATGGTCTCCAAAAACATCAGAAGAGACGCTAAAAGTATCTCCAAAACCTTCAAACAAGTCGCTTAAATCATCTCCCAGAGTATCTCATGAAACACTCAAGTCATCGCCTAAGACATCAGATAAAACACTCAATGTAACTCCTAAGGCATCTAAAGCATCTCAAGAAGTTTTGAAATGGTCTCCAAAAACATCAGAAGAGACGCTAAAAGTATCTCCAAAACCTTCAAACAAGTCGCTTAAGTCATCTCCCAGAGTATCTCGTGAAGCACTCAAGTCGTCGCCTAAGACATCAGAAAAAACACTTAATGTAACTCCTAAGGTATCTGACAAGTCTCTAACGCCATCTTCCAAGACGTTCACTGAAATGTCTTCTAAAACACAAGAAGAAGGCTTGAACCTATCTCCTAAAGCATCTGACAGGTCCTTAAAATTATCTCCCAAGGGGTCCAAGGCATCAGGGAAACAACTAAATCTTTCTCGTAGAGCATCTTTCGAAGCGTCCCCAAAACCATCAGGAGAAAAGTTAGATAAACCATCTAAGACATCTGGTAGTTCTAAGACACCAGACAAAACTGAGACATACGTTAAAGACAAGTCAGTACGGGATTCATCCACTGAAAATTTGAGAGCTTCTTCAAACCCTTCAAGTGAAGTCCCAAAGTTGTCTTCTAAGGCATCTGCTGATAATACCAGTTCAGCAACTTTACCATTAAGTACATCTAGCGAGGCCGTAACCCAAGAACCAAGAACAACCGAAAGCTATGTTGATAAAGTTTCGCCAAAGACCTCTATCGTAGCAGCCCAAATCTCTCTTAAGATTTCAAATGAAGTTATAAAACCTTTAAACGTTTCAAATGGTGATACTTCATCGTCACATCAGACCTCCACTAATAACACGCGTCTGAATGAGATTTCGCCAAAAGTTTCAGCCGAGTTCACCACACAGTCGTCAAAATCCGGAAGCAAGCTCTTACGGTCAACCAAGATAACATCTGATGAAACAACTAAAACAAAACTTGTTACAAGTGGTGAAGCGATAAAGGTTTTCCCAAAGGTATCTGGTAAATTATTCAAAGCGAGTTCTAAAACTACAAAAGATGACTCAAAGAATGTACATGAGACGCTTCCAGTCACTGAGGATACTGCCACCACAAGAGACACTCTTTTGGTAAAGAAAACATCTCCAAATAAAAGTAGTGGTACAACTGTAGAAAGAGTGTTAGAACCTAGCACCCTTGGTCTCATATGTAAGCCTTTAACAACAACTCCTAAAACCCAAAGAGATGATCCACTCGACTCCTCGTCGACCACGGACCTGAAAGACACAAAAAGCTCAAGACGATCATTGTCATCTACCGGCTCAGCTAAAGAATCTGTCCTACCTTCACAAGCAAAGCAGCATAGTAGCTCAAAACTAACGCCGGACTCAATTGTATCTTCTACTGATGTTGAGAAAAACAGTTTTACGGACATCTCTGACCTAAAGGTTACTGGAGAATCCCTAGCACCCAAAGTAAGTCGTGTCAGCAAACCTACAAACATTGTTAAAGGGGAAGTTGATCATGATGAAAGTATAGAAAAGAACAACCAGCTTCAAGTTACTGGAGCTAAAATGGAACTCGGAAGTCGTAAATCATCTTCTGGCAATCTAGGGTCACCCACATCGGTCAACGCGGCCCCACTCGCTCACAGTACACCAACGGATTCAGTAATGGACACTGTTGCCAAACTATTAGTAAACGTGTCAGCGGAACAACGTAATTGTGAAGCAGAAATAGATTACAAGTCTGAAGGAGAGAAACAACAAAGTAAAACGATTCTCGGTTGTTCAAAGAGTGGAGAAGTATCTCCAAACCAACTAGTTCAAATAAGTCCTTCTAGAAGTCGAAGATCAAGTATTCATTCAATGAGCCGTAAAATTTCCCCAACTTACTTGTTAAAAGAAGTAAAAAAAGATAAGCCCTCCTCTCTGGTATCAAGAATTTTGCCCTCCGATTCGTTTACCAAGTGTAACGTTAACGAGAAAGCATGTGACGTAAACCAAAAGGATACTTCACCTCAGTCGCATTCTGACCAGCCAACGGAAGGTGTTTCTGTGGCATCCAGTAAAAGCGGAGGTGCAAAGACACCTAGTCCACCTTTGACTCCCAAACCGTCACAACCTTCTTCGCGTGTATCTCGCGCTCGCGTTGCACGCTCGCAGGAATCCCTTGACCTCCGGAAAACGCAGTCCGAGACAAGCATTGGAAGCCGAAAGAGCAACAAAGACGAAAACAGCCTTTCCCCTCGTATCTCCGAAGCATGGTTACCATCAAAGTTTTCCGTTAGAAGTTTGCCGGTTGAATTCAACCAGCCCGAGAAACCTTCCCTCCCTCAAAGACCACAGACAACTTCCTCTTTAATGAAGAGAAGTAAAATATATGAGCAACCAATTGTAAGAATTTCCCCGGATTTTGCAGCCCTGTTGAGATCTAAGTCACGGATGTGAATGACTGCTGCAGCATCAGTAAAACCCTTAAAAGTTAAGTCTTTGGAACTTCCTGCTTGAGCTATTTGTTTGGTTTATAACTTTTGATCACAGCTTTATAAAAGTCACATACTATAATTGAAAAAGTTTTATTTTTCTCATTCAAACATTTTTACTTGACTTTTTTGTATTCCCTTACAAAGAAGAACCTTCGTAACTTACGTCTCTCGTTTTGATTGCCAATGGATTATAAACTTTTTTGAATGTATTTTGTTTTTGGATGAATAAAGAGTGCGATTTTAGATTTAGGGTGTTTTTCTTATTAACTCCCGAGCAACTACTCATGTTACTCTTCGAGGCAAAAGGAGAGAAGCGGAAACGACGGATAGCGGTAAGAAGAAGAGGAATCGGTTCGGTCATAGCAAGAAAGGGGGCAAGGATTGATAAGATGGGAGGACTAATGCGGGAAAGGGGGAAGATCATAATTGGGAGGATAGTAGCAGGAAGGGGGAGAGACAGAAGAATGTTAGTAGGTAGAGGGAGAGAAATTGGAAGGATGGTAGCGGGAAGGGGGGTGAGATTTGGAATATGGTAGCAGGAATTGAAAGAAGAATTGGGAGCATAAAAAAAAGAAGGGGGTGATGGACTGGAAGGACTATAGGAGGAAGAGAGGAGTACTAGTTAGGAGGATGATATCGGGAATGGGGAAAAATTGGGAGGATGTTAGTAGGCAGAGAGAGTGGAATTGGAAGGGTGGTAGCAGAAAAGGGGTGGAAAAAGAAAACTGGAGAGATGAAGGTTATGAAACAAAGTTTTAAATCACCTCGAAGCTTAAGCATCGTTATGAAACAGCATCTTTTCTTCTGAGCTTTATCTAGATTGAAATGTATTTGAGATGCACTGGTTAATCTGCAAATTTTTGTATCAGCATTTTATCAAATGATATGCTTTGCTAATGGCTCGAGCTCGATGCTTTTAGGAAGCTTTCTATAGGTTGTTAGTCGTTTTCATATTCACTTTTTGGGGAATTTCCAATGGTAGTGCTTCGCTTGATTCGGTTTATTGTCAGTTCCAAATTATGCCAACTTATCTTTTAGTTCCATCTTTGCCTTTCACCTCCATCTTTATAGCGAACTCCTAAGGTGCTCCCTGATGGGTTCCATCTTCTTCAATCTTCTTATCGTCACCGAGGTCAGTTTTATTCTGCATCATCAGAACAAATCTTGGTCTCTGACATCCTACAGATTGTCTCTTGATGCACTGTAATCTCTTTGTTCAAAATTTGTCAAATCCTCTGTAAGATCTATCCCGGTAAGTTAACTTCCATAATTCACTTCAATAAACTAGGTAGAACAGTTTAGTTGTTTTGGTTTCTGTAAATATTAATTTTGAGTCTTGTCCGACTTCTTCTACATTTTTGTCTGGTAACTGCCCGTGACTACAGAAGTGTACAGTATGTGTGACATCGAACATACTGATAAACTCGGTGAACTGAATCAAGCTTGTCACCATTTTAAGTCACTATAAGACACACACACATAAAAAAAAATCTGGTGGAAAAGTGGCCTTTCATTCCCTTGTTTTGGTTTTTAACCTAGAACATTTGCAGCTTCTCAACTCAAAATCTATTTTGTTCTATAGAAGTTACAGTTTTACTATTGAGCTCTCGGTTTGTCTTGAAGAGTATGCCTTTCCAGGAATATTAAACGTACCAAGCTGTCCTGCTCATTATCTGTAGTCGTTGAGATAAGGAAATAGTCAAGAATGCTATTTGTCAAGGTATCCAGCAACACTGTCTTCGAGCTCGTAATAAAAACGCACCAGACTGAAACTAATTTACCTGGCAGCAGGCAAAAATAGAAAGATTACCAGTGACAGTATCGAGAGATTTTCCTTTAAAAAACACGGATAAATGAACAGTTTAATCTTACATTCTACAGGTCAAGTGACGTGGGTGTTTTTCGCACGGAACTCCGAAGTCAGACATTTTCCGAAATCAGAACGGAACAAACGAATATGCTAGAGTTTTATACCTACACACCTTGCCAAGCCAAACAGCAAATGGGATCAACGGATTATACTTGTCTCATAATATAACTGATAGTGCTGATGGTATACGGGCTAGTCGATACCATTATCAGGCAAGCCAGCAGCTTACCGTGTAATAAGTAACCCGTTTAAGTGCCGCGGTCGCGTCAATCAGCAAGGCAAACCGTAGGTACCAGTTAATCCCATAACGTTCGTCAGCGTGGTACAGCAGATAATAGTTTTGGAATATTAAATCCGAATATCACACGGTCAAAGTGGCAGCCCTCCAAGGCCTCCTTGCTAACTCAGTATCATTACTTTATTTTCTGGAATATAACCTGCGGGGTATCTGTTAATTTTAACCTCATGTGGTAATCTACCGGTGCGGGTTATCTGTTAGATTCTGAAGTTGATTTGGCTACAAGTACAACACATATAGTATGTTCATTAAAATGTTCTGCTTAGATTTAAATGATGTAATGATATACGTGGAAGAAATTAATGAATAAGGGTACGGGTTATCTGTTGATTTTTGTTTCTCTTAGTCATAAAAATTCGGGGTTGCGGGTTATATAGGCCGAAAAATACGGTACATGTTTCCTTCAGTGATAGCCCGCGACCCTATAAAGAAGGTGCATATACATATGGTATGAAACAGACCTACCCACTCTCGCCTAGTTAATAAGCATTTAGCCTTACGAAAATAGAGAAAGATAATGTGAAGAACACCTGTGAAGTTTGCATTAAAATTCAAACACAGAAGTCAAGGCGAGCGTGGTTTACCGAACCAAAAGAAGCAATTCACCATTTAGCAAATATCAGCGCTATTTAATCGTGTCAGAAATGTCGCATAATCCCCTTTTCACACCTCCATCTAGTAAATTCTATTTTTTTTTGTTTCCATAGAAACACCGATTTTACTCCCAAGAAGGATTTTTGTCTAAAACCGTCACTATCTTCCATATTTCCACAGGGTACAACTTTTAAAAGCTGTTTCCATAGAAACACGGGCGAAAACCTCAACTTTACGGCAGTTTAGTTTACCCATATTGTTTCAGTGTGGAAATCGGTATATATAACTATCTTTTAAAACGCATCATTATCTTTGACAATTAGATTGTCACAATAATATCAAAAATTTCTTTCAATATAATTGTTACAACAAACATTCTTTTAGAGAATAGGAGATCTCAAATTATATTTGGCAATTAGATTGTCAGAATAATATCAAAAGTTTTGTTCAATTGTCACAATAAACGTTCTTTTAGAGAATAGATGATCTCAAAAGTTTTGTTCAACAGTATATACCAAATAGGTAAGTTTTTGTGGTATCTTTAAAAAAAGGTTTATGTCTTGATTTTTTTCCCCGAGAAAAGGTTAGTCTCGCAAGAAATGCATTCGCGTACTACAACAAATTGTAATTGTTTTTATGTATTTCTTTCAGTGTATAGATCTCTCATTCAAAATTTCTTAGTACGGTTTCAAGATCCAAAGTTTTTCAACTCACAAAATCAGGATTTTCAAGATTGTGAAACTTATTATAAAGTATTGGTTTCAGTTTTAAAAATTCTCTTTACTAAACCTTTTCACATCAACTTTCCTATTAACTGCATAATCATTTTGTTCTTTTGTTTGTACTGTTTCAGTTTCGAATTTTGAAGTTAAGTTCTATACGCCACTGGTAAGACCGAAATTGTGAAACACAACACTCTTTTTCGTACTGCCCCGACAGGTCCCCAACGATCTGACTTTCATTTTCCTTCAACTTACTTTTGCTATTTTAACTTGTTAGGCACGCAAAAAGCATCGTAGACAGACGAAAGTACGGAGCCCAGTTAGGGCCACTTATTTATCCTCTTCAACTTCCCTTTCACGACTTCTATTTTTACAAAAGGACCTATTATTTTTCGGCACAACTTCAACTTTTTTTCTCGACGACTTCAACTTAGTTTATTTTCACGACGTCAACTTTTTTTTCACGACTTCAACTTTTTTTCACGACTTCAAAATTTTTTTTCACGACTTCAACTTTTTTTCACGACTTCAACTTTTTTTCACGACTTCAACTTTTTTTTCACGACCTCGGTAGTTGTCAACCCAACTGAACCCCGATTCGATGTGTAGAATGTTATTATTCATTCATTTTACATCGTTTCAAT
>JAOBAT010055058.1:0-28103 GCA_026413305.1 Hydrozoanthus tunicans
CACCTTTCCCACCGCGGGAGGCTTGCACGTTACAACGGCGTGGGTACCAACTAAAATATGTAAACTGAATGTACGAAATCCGATCAAAAAAATGGTTCGTACCTGCATCCTTGTTTTAACAATATCCAGTGGGTTTTTCACTACTGCTGCGTTTACACCGGCCATAAACCCAGACGCTCCTTGTATTAAACTGTGGGGAGTCCCCTCGGGGGACTTGTCTCCTATAAGGTCTAGAAAGAGTCCGTAGGATGCCCACCACACGGCACTTTCGATCCCTCCAGTCAGCAACGACGCCAAAAATCCACGATAAAACCCGGGTAGTCCATGGGAAACGAAAACATCTGTGGCCACATTTATTGTCGGCCGAAAACCCTCGCTTTTGAATTGTTTTCCTTGTCCTAAAATTTTTAACCGCTGAGCGACTACCTCCGCCGGATTCCAAAAGAACTGTTGCACAACTGCCGCCAATCCACCAGCTACAAAACCTCGTGAAGCGTCGTGATAGGCCGACATTTTAGCCCGGGTGACTTCGTAAGACGTAAGATATAAGTGTCCAGTCAGAATTCCGACTTGGCTTACTAAGAATCCTTTGTACAAGCCACGAACTCCCTCGGTTCGTATAACTTTGTAAACAGCATCAAATGCCCCTTTGTACACCCGACTCGATCTCTGTACCTGCAGCCGCGTTTTCACTAAATCTATTGGATAGAGCGTTGCGTCGACACAGAGGAAAAACGCAGTCCCAAATAAGTAGTACTTCTTTTTGTTTAAGTGCTGCCATTCAACTTGTTTCACTTCCTCTGGCATTCTCTAAAAGCAAAATAAAGACTAATTTAAAGAGCCAGATGATGAGAGACTGGAGAGCAACGGGTAAAAGCCGCCGTTTGCGAAGGAGAGGCTCTGGGGACAAGAATCGGCTCGACTCAGTCCCCTGGGAGGGAGAAAGAAGAGATGGTGGTCCTCACCCTTGCCAGAGGTCCCCCCTCCAGGGAATGGCCGATGGAAGGTGCCTTATGTACTAGGGGAATGTTATGGCAAAGAATAAGGCAAGAATGGGCAAAGCAAGGTCAGCGTTTCTTGTACCCTGAAACCAGTTTGCCAGCTGTTCAAAGTATCCTCACAGGGCACTAAACAGCAAGTGTTAAGACACACAGACTTTAGACTTTCGTTGACAAATGCTTGCGAATCATATTTACTATGATGTGGTCTGACGGAGTCAGAAACGAGCATGTGAGAAAGAGTGGAGGTGCAATATCTACGCAGCGAACGCGGTCGGATCAGCCACACACTGCGCAAACCAGAAGACGATGTCACAACACATGCACTAAATTTGAACCGCCATGAAAAAAGAAATAAAGGATGACTAAGAGCCATGCGCCTGGCGTAGATCTACAGAGCAAGACTTAAAGTCCACGGGAAAATCTTCGAGCGAAATCGTAAAATTAGCAAGAAACAGAGGGAATTGAAAATGCTTGTATGTGACCTATGCGCCTCAAGGCGTTAAAGGGTTTAGTTTTAGGTTATACGGTAATTAAGAAATATGAAGTGCTGGATAAGATTCTACAAAATTTTGACACAATGTTTTTCAAAAGCCGTGGCGATGAATTCTTGGTGATTTTGAATTGCTGTTTATATGAAAGATGTTTGGGGCAGAAGAACATCATGCACCCTTATAGAGAGTCCAGGCCGAAGGTCTATAGTGCTCACTACACTGCTCAATGGCTGTAAGAATTGGCTATCTTAGTATCGACGTCATGCGAGGAAGCTAAATCATTCCCACACTACTAGCCTAAGAGAATTAACTGCTGGCGACATCTGTTGGCAAGACAAAACCCCAAACAGTTACATTGTGGTGCTAAGCCGTGCAAATTTACCAAGTATTCACAGCAGCACTGGGCAGGACATATAGTCTTCATGTGAGATCATCGGACCCAAAAGTTAAGAAGCTGCTGTGTCATGAAGAACGCTCCCGTGGAGGCCAAAATAAGCATTTTAAAGACACCCTTAAAGTACTACTGAAGCGACATCTTCAAACTAGTTTAAAATTTAAAAAATAGAAGCCTCACCCGTAGAATTTCCGCCTAGACTCTTATTTAATACCAGTTTTTAAATAAATTACACGGAGATTTTACGAAGACAAAATTCCTATTTCATCGCCAAAGCTGCGAAAAAAGTTTCAAGCTTATTAAAGATATGTGTGATGTCACATAAATGGAAAAGCGGGAGATCAACCACGCTTTCTCGGTTAAGTTCAAATGGTGTGATGTCAGGGGCGAAGTTTGAATGCGTGGCTGGAGGCCAAACTCACTAGTTCGCCGTAACATAGCAGCGTGGAGTCCTTTCAAACCATGCGACATCTTAAATCGCCGTCGTTGTTTTGAATTTATGCGCACTGAACTTTTTTGAAAGCTTAAATGGACTGAAAATGGTCGTTTTTTAGTAGAATAGAAGTGTTAGGAAAGCTCTTAAAGCCACAAAACTACCAATGACAAAATGGCTTCAGTAGCATTTTAAACGCGCGTGCGATAGATCAGAGTGGCGTCTGGCGTTCCTAAATGGTGCCAAATCCTGTGAAGCCAGCAGAACAGCCGCAACAGACATCGCAGAAAGCTTAGGAAGACTAAGAGCACGGACAGGTCCCCATCAGCTGTGAACATTCCGTGTCCTTTTTGCCCGAGAACATTCAGAGCACAGATTGGCCTCAACAGTCATCTGCGCATGCACCCACAAAATAAAAATGGTTGATGGTTCTCGTCGTTGCCTAGGACGAACTACCACTCACGTTTGCAGGCACACTCCAAAGCTAATCTTATGAAAAAAATGTAGTATGATTTGTAAAAGACGACACCTCAACAAACACATAAAAGCCTCGTAGTTTATTTCCTTTATTATTCACTGCATTATGCAGATTGTCAACTCGTTCTCCGTCTCCCAACTCTCCCACCCACAGCCAAACCCACACCCCTTCCTTCCAAACCTTCCACCCACAGCCAAATCCACACCCCCACCCTCCCAACCACAGCCAAATCCACACCCCCACCCTCCCAACCACAGCCAAATCCACACCCCACCCTCCCGTCCACAGCCAAATCCACACCAACTCTCAGCATCTGCACATTTTAATGGTATTCCATGACTACCTACGAATTTTCATCACCTCAACTCTTCCAAAGTGTTTTTGCCTTTGATCTTAAATATTTTGCGATTTCATTCTTTTCGATATAATTCATATACCCTACTCCTGGCATGCATGTGTATGAAGAACTTAATATTCCCTTGTTGTGAAAGATAGTAGATATATATAACATCGCAGCGCGGAGACACAAACTTTCATTTTCCAGTGGTGAAATGATATCATGCGACAAGCAGCAAACTGAAAGACATTGTTCGTGACCATTACGACGGCGATCGAGCAGCTTTCCAAGCCAACGGTTGAATAACCCAATATAGGCAATTCTCAAATCACGCCATTGATCTTCGGAACTGTTTTCACACCATACAGCTTAACTTGTGTTCTTTTTGTCACTTGCATAACGTCAAAAAGTTGAAAATGCTTGTTCTCGGATTCTTGCACCTCTTTCCTTAGTTCTTACTTTTATTATTTTCATTATCTTCCAGGTTCATCATTACTCAGCAGAAGAACTTGATTATAAAGAAGAAATTACTGAAAATATGACTCTAATGAAAAGACGGGCAAATTAAAAGAGGCCTCTAGCCGTTTTTCAAAGCTGCGCAATTCAGAGGCGACAGCCAAGTATGTTTAAATTTCTTTGACCGGACAAAAGCTGAGGGTATGAGTAGTGATGAATTATTAGGGTCAAACAGACAGCACCATAAATTAACAATTTTTATTTGATCTCAAAATAGCAATTAAATTTAGTCGCCAATGCACTGAATAGTTTTTGCTGCGGAGCAAGCCAAGTGAGCGCGCAAAAATGCATAAATAAAATCTGGAAAAAGCCAATTTATTTCACCAGTTCGCTCCAGCGTTGCAACCAGAGTGCACTGCGCGCCTTGACGGAACCTCGTTTTGAATGTAAGACACAAAACACGAAGATGTTACTTAACAAACCAAAATAACCGCGGCCGCTTGTCTTAGCTTTTTGATATACTAGTTATTAAAACTATTTTTAGAGAAACTTATAACCTGGCCAAAAATGGTTAAAAAACGTGAAAATTGTGGTGCCGCCAAGTCTGTTACAAGAAGAGCAAAATAAACAATTTTAAGGACTAATTGAAAGATTATGAAAATGTGGTATTTTTGTGGCAGGGCCAGACAGGGTTTTAGCACTTATATCGAAGGCATATATTTGGGTGGAAAAAGAAGAAAAGTAAGACATACAAGCCTGTAAGAAAACGTAGGTCGAGGTTTATTCGTTTGTGAATGTGAAGCCTTGTCTAAAACGTACAAACCCCAAGGCTAAAGCGCAGGATTTAATCCATAAACTATGTATACTGTGTTTTATCAATTTCGATACAAATAAAACATAGATTATTATTCACAGAAGAAAAAATGAAAGTTGGAATATCGTTTTGGCCCGTGTCATACAATTAGATAACTTTACACCTAAAAGAAGAATGTTTTAAGGCAAGGCAGACATCTTTTAATGGTTTTTATATCCCACCGTATTATCAAGAAACAACATCGTTTGGATCACTTAAGTTGTAACAACTTCAATTAAAACTTTTGAAACCTCTTACTTACAACTTTTAAAATTCGAGTTTTACATCTTAAATATTTCATATCATTACAAATAAACACCATGAAAGTGTCATTCAACTACATTTCCATTACCATCTTCGACTTCAAGCTTTTTAATAATTAAGGAATAGCTACTAAATAACGCTCCCTGTAATATTCTGTGGTCATTTTTATCTTAAAATACAAGATAAATAAATGAGAATTGTAAGCAGTGGAGTTTAAAGACGCCAACTTGCGTTCAAGTTTAACAGAGGCCATGCACAGCTTTTGATGACAGTCAAAATGGAGTAACCACCGATGTTTTCAGTCATACAACATGCACAATCCAGCCGAGGGCGAGCTGTAGCTTGCCATTACATTCAGTAGTTATTACTCCGTTCATTAAATGTTTTGCAACTACAGACAGGATTTTTGCATATTTGATAAATTATTTCTTGATTATTTAGCTTTTTATTTGGAGTTTTACCGAATTTACCGCCGGAACGCTTTTTCTATCTATTCACTTTATAACAGCGTCGCTTCGGGCAGGTATTGTCAACTCAACTAATCGAGTGTTAAGCTTCTGAAATGATACAAGCCGGCTACAGCTCATAACATTTCATTAAACTTCAAATAACGTTCCCCGACAAATGTGCATCACTTCACATCCGTTCACTTGTGCTTTTGTTTTTAACCGTACAACAAGATTTTCTTACTTCAACATACTTAAATACTTTCAAAATGTTTCCGCGCCTAGGCCTAGAGTTTTATAATCGCTGCAGTATCATTAGCACTTGAGAAAGTGGGGCATCTGTAGGATCTTTGAATAAAAGTTCCAAAAATTAGAGGTTTTCTTTCTCAATCTAATAGCTCAAGCAAATTACTTAGCATTTCCCACTAAGCTGTTTAAGAGCTTACGGTCAGCCGACTTATTCGCAGCATATTTTGATAACATTTTTTTCCAAAAACAAAAATTTTCCGACGTAAAAGTTTTCTATCCTGTCTTATTTTGTCTATATGTCTTATGATTTCCTTTGTTATTCTTTGCCTGATGTATAACTTGCTAACCATTGCAATATTGATTTTGTAATTTACACTAGAGTTATGCCGTTTTGGTTTTTACCGCATCGAAAAATATTTCCAAACTCGTTTCTAAAAGGCGGGTTCATCGTTGCATATACAATTGGGTTGATAACACTGCTACAGTAACCAGGAAAGTTAAAATAAAAGTTATAAAACTTGATATCGCTTTCTCTGATTACCTCACTAAATGTCATCAGAATTTGAGTGAAAAATAACGGGAGCCAACAAAGATAAAACCCTACTACGACGACAGTCAACATTCTCGTCATTTTCTTCTCCTCCACGCCGTACGCGCATTTTCCTTTTCTTGGCGAAGAAATACTCATGGAGTTGTGTTTACGAACGCTTTGGTAGATTTTAACGTAGCAGAAAACAATCACCAGGCTTGGAATGGCTATGTAGATATTGTGTACCACTCCGAACCAAACCGAAGCACTTTTCTCAGAAAAAGTCCTCAGACAAAAGGCCGGTTGCACGGATAGTGTGCGAAACTGTACTCCAGTCGCAAAGAACAAGAGTATGACAGCTGCAATGGTTGCAATCCACGCACAGATAGCCAAGGCTATAGAACCGTTCTTGGAGAACAGTCTAGGGTACACAGACGGTTTTACAACACGAAAGTATCTGTTTAAAGCCAACAGCATCACGGTGAGCAAAGAAGTTCCGCCCAGACTGTTTGTGAAGAAATAGCGTAGCTTACAGCCCCATTCTCCGGCAATCCACTCGTCAGCAATGGACGAGGCCGTGGCGAGTGGTATCACGAAGACCGCCATGGACAAGTCGGTTATTGCCAGTGACAGCACGAAGTAGTTCGTAATTGTGCGAAGGGAGGGATTTCTGTAAAATGCAATACAAACCAGTACGTTGCCAAAAAAGGCCATGACGTTCAGAAGAAAGAAAGTACATGACTCTACGATGATCAAAGTTTTTTCTCTGGTAGCGACACCACTCGAACCATTCACCAAGGATCTCGTTTGCTCGATGTTGTACATGGTTCGTGCATGCACAGAAAATGAATTGAAGTCAAAGACAAAATAGAAATAATCAGTTAAAAAACTTTTCAAGCTCGTGCAGTTTCTTGATGTATCACAAAGCTAACCTCGGTTCGCACTTGGACTTGAGTTGAACCCCATGCTTTGATAGTTTTTCTTTCTTCTATTTCTGAGAAAGAAATTGTTTTGCTATGTGTAACACGCAAGCCATGAGAGGTCTAAATGCATTGTGAACTCGATTCGAATGAAAAGCAGCAAATGAATTCCTCATTTATCATTAATTTGATTTATATCATGTCAATTTATCGACTGGCTATGACTTAAGCTGACAGACTATCTTTATGAATTTCATTTTTAAGCATCTCTTGGGAGGTAGAAAGATTTGTTGCTGTGATACAAATAAACTCTCCTTCTCAGCGAATCACTGCAAAAAAAAGAAACTCATTTATGAACAGCGGGTTTCTAAAAGGAAAGTTTTTCTGTTTTTAGAAGTCCTTGTTATAAATTCAGTTGCGACAGGTTATGAATATATGCGTGAATGGCCAAAACTGATTGAATGTTCATAAAGGCAGGATGTTTGGATGAAAATATTTCTTGTTTGAAAAGATACCAAGATGCGGGAGGTACATTGAAAGCAAGAAGTGTTTGCGTGTCTCGATTCGCCATTAGTTTTGTATTCCATCAATTAATGGCAAGCAGGGGAATAGTTTTCGACAAAATATATTCCAATTAGGAAATTAGCCAGAGCAAGTAGTTTTTGAGTTTGTAAAAATTAATTTTGTTTTCTCGTATTTGCAAAGCAAAACTGCAAAGCCTGATTTTTTCAAAAGGGACGGTTCTCCCGACCAGTAACTTGTTGAGCCTCATCACAACAACTGAATGCGACCTTTGTAAGAAAAAATAAGAAGAATAAAACCTAAAAAAACGGGTATTGAATTTCATCCGCCACCTGCTCGAGTTGGACTAAGCCGTGTTTATCGATACAAGGTTATAATGGCAAGAAATGTGACGTCGATGGAAAGTCAAGTGTTACTTCAGTTAAATAGTCAGTCATTTTCGAAAGTTTGGTATGAACTTTGCTGTTAGATACACTGATTCGATAGTTTCTGTCTGTTTCTAGATTGTTAACTGAATTTTCGACAGTTTAAAATGACGAGATTCAAAGACACTTTTAAATTGTCTAGACCAGAAGCCATGTTTAGCAAATTTGCGAAAAACATGTTTGGTGCATTTTTATTAATTTACATTTGAACGACCTCGCACAATAAGATAAGGAACAGACGCTCAATTCCATTTCAATGACACAAAAGTAAATACACATTTTATCTCCCTCTCTCACTTAAATCTTTTATGAAGCACGCTTTTTCTTTTGTGCGTTTGCAACATGAAGGAAATGTGCGCGTGTGTGTCGAAGACTGAAACGAGTAAACACAACCCAAACGACTCCGACAAAAAACAAGCAGTTTACCGCTTTCCGGCTTGTATTTTCCAATAAGCGTGAAAATGTTATGAAGTTCAAATCGGCTCACCAAGACTGGATTACGTTGGATTTTAATTGAAAGAAATTTAGCCCGACCAAGACAGAGCCACCAGAGGTGTCGAGGTCACATTTTTGTCTAACTCAGCTAAATTGATTGATTATTTGCACGCCTAACTAGCTCTTTTTCTCATATTTTCCAGTTAATAAAAAATTGGGTTAAAAAAAAGCCGGTGAAATAATAAATTTCTTGTTACGTCGTTGATTTTTTTTATTTGTTGTAGAAAACTTTGGATCATCTATTCGAATAAACAACCACTTCCCAACATTTTCAGCTTGACTAAACAAATTCATTTATTCAAATATTAATCAAAAAGACTAAAAAGAAATGATTTAAGATAACAACTGCTGAAATTTGAACAATTTCGTTATTTGTTTTACTATTTACGAGTACTTTCTTGCATGATTATCATTTTTATTAAGATGAAATATTTTTGCAAATAGACTTTATAAGAAAGATTAACTAAATTTTGGTTTGCCAACACTCGTTTTTCGAAAGTTATATTCAAACTCTTAAACGAATAAAATAATTTCATGCATCATGATAACACCGTCTTATTTTTGTCTCGACGTTTCTTATTCTGGTTAATATTAGGAACCGGAGGGGGTATAAAAATGGTCGTAGATTTTCTCTCTTGATAAAATGATTATGCGTTACCTTTAATAAAATCTTTGAGAACAAACTTAAATTTCAATGGTATGGATCTAAATCTGATAAAAATAAATCCATATAAGACCCACGATTTGATGGAAAATTAAAGAAGCCAAATATTGTTTATTATAATAACTAGCAAATTGAACAAAAGTTGATAAAGCAAGATAATCGCCGCGAAAAGTTTGAAGGGAAATGATGTCCTCCCTTGAGACGATATGATAACACTCGAAACGACAGGTTTGTGTTTTTAAAATTGACGGACCGTTTAACCGTCGGTTTTACTAAGTCATCGTATTTACTCATTGTCACTCTTTACGGTTTGTTTATAAAACTTGTTTCCGATTGTTTCTAAATAAACCGAGTTAGAAATATATCTTAAGGTATTAGATGCACTTTTTCAACACCTTCGCCTTTTCGCTCATAGCGCGCTAGCCGGCTAGGTTTTATCTAGGTCTCACTAAAGTATATATATTCTGAAAGATTATATTAAACTTCTATACGAAATACATTTGAATTTGACCTAATCAAATGTTTTTGAGCCTCTTGCTTCGACAAAATAGTAATCACTATGAAGTTCCATCTCAGACGAAGATTGGTTTCGAAAAACGTGCAAATGATTTGCACTTTTTTACGCTTGAAAGCGCGTCGCCACTTTTTCAAGTTACAAAGTTGGCGCCGACTACTAGTAGTTTTTCCAAGATTTCTCAAGAACAAGCTCAAAAAAAGAAAAGAAAAACGCTTAAGACACGTTCACATAAACAGTACGCCCATTTTTGTAAGAACGAGTGCTCTTGGGGCTTATAGTGGTAAAACAATTATCCCCCGAAATGGAGATGAGAGTGATGGATATTTATCGAGCAGTAAAGCGCTCTGATTGGTTCATCAAACACCGAATATCCTCCCGAAAGCTTACAGCTGTAATGAAACCAAATGAACGAGTCTATGACCCCCAACGGAACACAGCATATAACCAAATGTTCTCCCCTTCATTCCCGACCTCAGCATGTCATTAATATGTTTATAGTAAAATATTCTCAGCTCCAACGTTCCTATAAAAGAATGCAATTGATTTGAAAGAGTGTTGTTGACACCTCGTCTGATTGTTCCCGCAGTCACAAAGACGGGATTTCTCTACGAACATTATGTCTCAATAGTTTCCCAAAAAGAAGTCTTCAACTGCTTCATCGCGCGATGAGAGGCGGGTGTTTACTCAGGTTACAGTTCAACCCGCTACTAAACTTTTAAAACAACCTTTTTTCGGACTGAAGGTGATTGTTCTCGAACCCAGTGAGTCTATAGGGCCGTCGCGTACCTTCCGTTTCTATAGTGTTAATCGAGAGTCTTTGACTTGCACTCGATCGGACCTCAATTCATGGCCAAACAACTGAGGAGAAGGTATTGTCTTTCCTCTTACATTAGCAAACGGTTAGGTTTTCGCGTCTTCTCGGTTACTGACGTAGGCCCCGGGTAGTATACCCAGAAGGGGACATGAAGTGCTAACGACTGTTCTCCCATGATGTTTGAGTCAAAAACCTGTAATCAAACACGTCGGGTAAAGTTCCTAAATCAATTACCCTCGCCATCAAAATCATCATTATCATCATCATGGTCACTGCAACCGTCATCAATTTCATTATCATTGTCACCATAAACGTCATCATCATCATCACCATAGTTGTTGATATTACTGTTATTGATTACTATCATCATCAACATCAACATCAAAATCATCATCATCATCACCACCAATATTACTATAATAGCCACCATCATCAGCATCATTGATACTATCATTTTTATAAGTGAGCATCATTGTCGTCTTACTAGTCTGTGGTGTACTACAATGCTACATACTGTAAAAGTACATGCACATTGTTATAAAAGACTCACATCAACGTTAGCATTTTTATTTACAGAACAGCGATTGACAAAGACATTATCTATTTCATTACTAATTCTTCATTTACCAAGTCCTTAAGAGTCCTTTGCACCAAAATGATTTACAACCACAAGAGCGTTCCTCAGTGCGATCAAAACCACTCCGTGTTTATCAGTAGTTATTATTCAAAGTTTAAAAATACAGATCATTTACTTCGTTTCCACATGCAAGAAGTTTAAAACTGAACCCAGCTGTCACCAGAGCTTGAATTTCTGGAAAGAACAATAAATTTCAAGTTACCAAAAATTACGAGAAACTTCTACGTTATTACACGGCAAAAATTGCTCGTCTTGCCACGAGGTACAAAATACTCAAGATCGCAATCTATGGAAAGCTAATTTGATAACTAGAAGAAACCACTGAATTAGTGAAGTGCGCTCGACATATTTCACCCTCGCTGTGCAACTCCTATTGCCAACCTTGAAAACTACGGATTCATGGTGTTCGTAAATATCTACTCTCAATTATTATACACAAAATGGCTGTTCGTTAACAACTTCTGTTTCGATCGTCGACTTTTTTTCTGCATAACTCGTTCTTTTCTCAATCACTTCACAACAGAATTTCATTAAAACTACACGCTTTCTTCCTAATACGTTTTCTCGTATACTCGGCTTTTTTTGAAAAAATTTCGAGTACTATCGCTAGAAAATGGCCTTAACGAGCATTTGTTACGCATGAAAATTACAACGTGAACGACCTACAGAAAATTTTATCAATCTTCATCTACACCTTTTAGAAAACACTATCTCTTTTTCTGTTCACAAAACGTTACTCGGACTAAAGAGAAGGCAAACTAGCCATAAGTAATCCAAAAAGGCAAGCAAGAAGTGTATTTTTTGAAAGCCGTCGTCGATTTTGTCGTATCTTGAACCTGGGACAAACGTCGAATTTTTCATGAGTCGAACTAAATTGTAGCTCGTGTCGACCCAAACCAATTGTTTCGAGTGCTTTGGTTAAACATCGAACTTAATTAGACGAACCAAATAAAAACACGTTCTCAAGCAGACGGATAGAACGTGTCAGTCAATAAAAATAGAATTTGTCGAACTTAATCGGGACAGATGACGAACTTATCATGCACTTAATTGCTCAATTTAACTCATGAATAGTTCGACGTTTGTTCCAGGCCTTAAACTCCCTTTTGTAGCCAGTGGCCACGGCTACGCGGTGGCTACAATATCTACGTCGTATATAAGGCATTATTAAAGGAATTTTTCACCACCTAGCCGCGTAACCACTACAAAGAGATACTTTGTTTTATCGTCGCGGTCCCAAACGACTCACACCGTGAGACAACTGAACAAAGTAAATATAAATTCAATACAAATACATCAAAAAGAGTCTAATGTATCCTTTAGAAAGGCCAAGTGTGTGTTTGTCCCTCAAGACGTATAATTTCGTAATGCCCACAAGCAACCCACAACTGGTTATTTTCTGCTTACCCTGTAGCAGATGTGAAGTCCCCCCACTGATCCGATGCAAAGGCTGGGGCGGCCTGTGGTTGTGATGGCTGCGAAGAAGGTGCAAATGCAGACATGTCTCCAAATAAGTCAGTCGATGGTTGAGGCTGAGCTGGTTGCTGGGGGGTGATCACCCTTCTGCCAGCAGTGGGTGACAAACCGCTACTCCCCGGGGGTGGGGCAAGCCTTGGGGCTTCTCCACTACCAGGTGCTGATATAAAGCCTATGTTCCCCCCTGGTCACAACCAAAAACACATGTTTAGTTTAGTTTGGTTTACAGTCTTTACTACTAAACCATCAGGTCTTACAGCACAAAAATAGGACTCCAAGGCAGATGACAGAACAAAGGCAGTGCCTTCTCAGTAGTTTCAACACCCTGAGTAAGTAAGGCGCCCCAAATCTAACCCGGGCCTTCTCCAAAACAGACTTGCACCTCATACCAACTGGACTGGACAAACAAGGAGGCTTTAACCCAAAAGGGTGCCCATTGGTGAGTTTGTGAACTCTCATAATTTTTATTTTACATCCATGATATTCTCCAAGTAGTTTTGGACTTTTCAATTCATCTTCAAATAAAAACAAGAAAAGAGAAATGCTGCTACACAGGATTTCTCAATAACTTCAGCCTAAAAATAATTCCTTTATTTTGGGAATAAAAATGGACACTAATTATGTTAAATTCGAAACCCAACTGCTTTACACCATTTGAAAATAGCTTTAACTTGGGTACTTTCGTGTTAATCTAATGGTAATCATATCAGTTTGGCGTGATGGGCACTTTGAAAGGTCAACTGTTATGAGGTTTGAAAGGGGACGGTGGGGATGGGGAGAAAAAAAAACTATTTCAGACTCCCATCTCTCTCACTCAGCACTGATTGCCTTGGGTGAGAGTAAAAGTGAAAACTTGTGAATATTGGGAAACAAGAGCCATGTTGCACTGGACAAGAAACTTGCAGTTTCTAAAAACATTATTTAAATACATTAGGCTTTACTCATCATGGATCCAGTTTAGTGTTACAGTAATAAAGAATAAAGATTCTTCTTAATGTAACATATCAATTCCTACACTAGGTACACTTGACATACATACATTTTGTAACATTAAGTAAACAAAAGAATGTACGCTTCTTTGAATTCTAAGAAAAAGCTCCAGATACCCCTTAAAACTCTCCATAAAATAATGTAGACAGGGGTACTCATCTTATCCCTAAGGGTATAAAGTTAATCCCAAAGGATATCCCTTAGGGATGTTCAAAATCCTTTCTTATCCCTAGCTTAAAAAATTTCTAACTTTCCATAAGTTAATCTTTGAGATGGTTAAATTTAATAATTTACACAAAAATGATTTATGATGCCAAAATTATTTGATATCAAACTCTCTTTCACGCAAGTGTTATGCTTATGAAATAATCTAGGATCTGCAAAAGCAGAAATGATCCACTTAACAATGCAGACTTAGAACTGGATGACAGTGCTCTCCAGTCTCTCTAGAAATGATATGTGCTCAATGGCTATATAGTAGGATCCTAAGGTCAAATTAAAACTAAATGAGACCCAAAAACTCATTTGCTTTATTTGCTGTCTCCTAGGGTTAAATCACTCAACCCTGCCCAATTTGCTATCTCTTAGGTAGGGTTTCATTCACCAGTGACCACACCCGATGTGCTGTCCCTTAGGGTTGAAAATAAATTTCCCCCCCCCTCCCATGTGCACCCAGGGCTAAAATCTTTTGCCATACTAGAGTTTTAGTCATTGTTATGAATGAGTCAACTGTTATAAATTTGATTGGTAGTTTAACACAAACACAAAGATTCCTTTGTATAAAGTCCTGAAGGTGTTTAGATTTTTAGGGTTTTCTTGTAATCATTACATCACCTGAAATCCACCTATAGCTGAATTTCTCTCAACAATAAGTTGTTTCACAAATTGAGTCAAACAATACCTTGTACTTTTGCTCTCAAGTTTCCTGGTTTCTGTGAACAGAACATAAACTGTATGACTGAACTGGAAAATATGTCAAATTTCCAACAGCTTCTTTCCATTTTCAAAATTGTCACACATCAAAAAAGTTGTGCAAAAGTATAACAATTCTTTAGTTTTTATCATCAAATATCTGATTACTGCATTATAAAGTGCAAATTAATTTTTGGCTGAAAAGGTTAAATCTGTAAGACCATACCTCACTAGCAACGAGTCAGCACTAGCTGAGGGGAAAACCCTAAGGCAGAAAAGGTGGCAAATTATAGATCCCTTGTGCATGAATCAAAATATCTCAACTGCAAGTTAGTTTGTAATGTGACAATAGAAAAGACTTTTGTGCCTATTGCAGCATGAGTTTTTGGAAATGAGGTGATCACAGTGAGAGCTTATCTTGGTGACCTTAAGCTTATAGCTTTTCAGTATTTTCAGTATTATTTTACCACCACCTGGTTAGTCAAGTTGGTAAGGCGCCAGTCTGTCATGTGGGAGGCCTGGGTTCGATTCCCGGTGCCGGACCTTCACTCAGGGTCTTAAAATAAGTAAGGAGAAGGTGCTTTGCTCTAACACCTGTAAGCAGTTAGACCTTTGTGTCTTCTCGGATAAGGACGTTAAACCGTAGGTCCCGGGTGGCAGGCCTCAAAGGGACCTCGAGTCCTACTGTCTGTTCTCTTGCGACTCATTGAGTCAAAAAATGTCATAAATAAAATAAATAAAAGTATTGCTCAATGGCACTTTGTACTAGTTGTAAATTAGTAATACTAAATTAGTTAAAGTAACTTCAGATATTTGGTAGCAAAGGGCATTTTGCTTACTTTATTGATGTTAATGTGAATTGTTTGGCCTTCTTTGAAGCCGAGATCCAGTTTGGGAGTGTTGTCTGGTTGCGATGCTTCTTCTGCCAGGCGCTCACTCTGTTTTACCCACCTGCAGGAAATGCAGTGAAGTTAATTATTCTTAGTCAGTAAGGTTTTGCAACAGAAGTTTTATAAACAGAATCCTGCACTGAACAAGCAAAACAACTCAATTTCTGCTAAAGTTTTTATTTATTAATAATAAGTTACTTATAATTTTTTTCTTAGCTAGTGTTTTTTAATCAGTTTTTGAATTTTGAATGTTAGTTTTCACATAGTGAGTCTTATTTCTTTTGCATGAAGTTATTTGAATTATTAGTCTATTGCTTAATCCCAAACTCAACTTGGCACCATTGTGGGTTCTTTACTCCTGATAATGTCATTCAGAGGATGCCAAAACATCAGTTTAAATCTTGTTGTTTTAATTGAATGAACTATTCATTTCATTAATCAATGCAGCCTACCCTTCTAGAATAAAGTTGTTGGGACCAATAGCTTTTTCAAATATATAAAGCTTTTCAAAATTCAATCAAAAAACTTAAAAGATGAAACACTCATTGTACTTTTGACACAATAGCCTGTTAATAATCTTTTGCATAGTGTTAATAAGGAATCAACAATAAACCAGTTGTACAGTCTATAGGGTAAAAAGCCCTCCATTTAATAAATGTGAGCTTACATACTTGAAATGGTCTTGTAGTGCAACATTGAAGTCAAACGAGTCCCCCCTGTCCTGGAATCCCATTCCAATAAATGCATGGCGACCTAGACAAAATAAATAATAAAAACAGTTTACTTCATGGTAAATATTTTCAGCAAAGACCAGTTTATCAACATCTAACATCTCCTAACATAGGAAACCATTCCAATTCATAATCTGGCAATGATAAAATGGTAATTGATCAAACCTGAAGATGAAAACCAATTCTTACAAAATGTTCTTTGAAAAGTAAGGCTCCTAACTTGGGACATTGGTTTAGCAGTAATCAAGCCATGATAGTTTATTATCAGTGGAAGAAGGATAAAGAAACATTGAACAGCTTCCTAAATGATGACTTTCTTATCCAACACAACTTAAAATAAAACCCATGACATTTGAAATTTAAACCAGACATGTTATGAGTGTCCCTTAGCCATCTTTGATATAAGCAAGTAGAGTTACATTGCTGTTCAGTACAATTATGTAATAACATAATTGCAGTATTTGAAGGCTTGCCATTTGGCGAGTGGAAAAATGCTTGCCTGAAGAACTTAAGGTGAGCAGTTTTTCTCATGAATATAAAATACCTAAAATAACAATATTGCACTGAAAAAAGCACAACAGTAACCAAAGACAAAGGTCATAAAACACATCTTCCAGAAAGCAAATACAAAATAATGTCTCTACAACTGGTTGACGTACCTGTCAAACTTGTCTAAATATAAATTATTTCAAGTTTTAAAAAATTAAGAGTACAATGTAATGATATTTTCTGATGTGTCAAGCATTTTCAGCAAGAAAGCAAGTGATTAATCACTCTTCTAAGATCAATTTTGCAGAGAGGGAGGGCAAGTGAAATAAATTGCTCGCAGTCTGATATTTAGGGAGAACAAACTTTAAAAAACTACATTGTGTAATAGGCAAGGGGAAAAAATGAAAATACAGAAAAAATGCTATTTAAAGAACACAGAAACTTTAAGTTGACATGGCAATTAAGATGGCTTATTAAGGGCTAGCTGAAACATGTCTGGTTTAAATCTAAAATGTGTTACGTTCTATCTAAAATGTTTGTCATCCACACTTTTGAATTTTACTAAGAAACACACTAAGAATAACACACAACAACTTTTAGGGTAGATGACAAAATTCCAAGGGCAGAAAACTTGTGACTTAATCAAACTGACAGTAGCAGTTATTTACCCACAACAAAAACAACTTCTAAAATTAGTTATTTTTAATTTTGCTGGCTAACTGAGGCTTGGGACAAGTTACTTTGAAATTACTGTTACTTACCATCTTCATTTTGAATTCTAAGAACAAAATATCTACTGCTATCCAGCACTCCCTCGACTGCAATCCCAGGGTAAGAATCAACAGGACACTTGGCAAAGAGTTCACCTACAAACACAAAATTAATAACAACAGATTGAGATAGTCAAGGTATATTGGTTTCAATAGAAGGTGGTTACCAGCAATTTATCACCATCTATTGAGCCTCAAACCACCAGCTACTCTGTACTTGCAGGTGATTATTTACAAATTATAGTGCCACTTAGCTTTATAAGCCCTTTTGTCAGTAATCTGAAATTTTCAGGTTTTTTTGTAATTTGAAACTTTCAAATTAAAGCATGCATTATGCCATCAAATTTTGGTTCACTTCACTCAACTCACGCACAAGCATAGATGTTTGGACCCGTATACTGTTCTACGTATTGCCTTGCTTTGAAGGGGAAACAACAAGAGAATGTCTATGGACCCCCTTAATGACTCAGAGGCCTTCAGCCTAACAAGCTCTGTAACCGCCTACTTTTTGCCTTCGGCCACATACTCTTAAATTATTGAAAGCAAACAAATAGTCATGCACACTTTCACAGCTTGACACACAATTTGACTAATTTTTACACTGGCACATACACTGTCAAATTGCAGGAGTGCAGTGGCTGAGTTCTTTTGTTAGTGAGAAAGAGAATTTTAATTGAGGCTGATGAAAACTTGATTGTGCTTCATTTTGCCAACTTTTTAAACAAAATGGTAAATCTCATCCAGAGTTTTTAGCAACTTGTAAAATTGCAATTTTGAAGACAACTCAAAGTTTTCACAATACCTCTCAATGTGAAGTGTTAGTGAAAAAAAATGAAAACTCTTAAGTAATGTTCTTACTCAAAACAGCTGCATTAGACTGACGAAAAGTTTTCTCAATAATTTCTGTTAAAGCAGCATTGGGCAGCATAAGGCAGCATAAACATCTTCATTTTTATAAACCAAAGCATGACAGATATGTTCACCAAAGGCAAATGCATGGCCGAGTGTGTTTGAGTATATCTCTAATATTTAAGTATGTGATTGAGCAAACAATTTTGGCAATTTAGTTTTTTTGATGGAAAGTCTTTTACAAATAATTGATTAAAGATGTTTTTAATGTTGTAGGAACAGGGAAGACAGCCAAACCTTGCAGATTTGCCTGTGGCAATTTTTATACGTGTTGTACTTGTAGATTTGCTCCAACAAAGACCAAAATAATTAATGACTGTTTTTAATGTAAAATAAAAGGAATTTTAGCATCATAAAACTTCAAACGACCAGGACAAAATCATGAATGTTAAGCTGATTTTACCACTTTATAATTTATCAGGGTTCACCCGCTTTTCTCAAAGAAAGATTTAAGGACTTTTTAGGACTTTTTAAGGCAAGATTATTGGTTTTTGAGGACCTAAGCCATGGGACATCAACCACCAGAACTGACCTAAAACATGACTTTTTATGATATTGATTCTCCTTGACACAGTTATATAGTTATAGGCACGTTGAACATGGACCTGACACTAAAGTCTATAGAACTGCAAAGGTTTGATTTGGCATTACTGTGCACAGTGTAGTCTTCATTCAAACTCAACAAACTGTATGATTCATGTTTCTTGGAGCATCACATAAAATGCCAACATCAGTGAAAACACAAAAATTTAAGGACTTTTTAAGGACCATGACTGATTTTTGTAAAACTCAAGGAGTTTTGAGACCTCAAATTTTGGAAGGTAAAATTAAAGACTTTTAAGGTTTTTAAGGACCTGGATGAGCCCTGTTTATACTTTCTCAATAATGCAATAGACACTCCACCCGTTAAAAACAAACTTATTCTAAATTTAGAATTAAGCCTGAAATATTAAGAAAGTGTCGATGATGGTGAAAGAAACAAACCAGTTGACTTGTCCTCAAGCTTAATGTAGCAGTCTTTTCCCTTGGCACAAATCCGAAGCCTCCCATTCCAATCCGGCTGATCTAGTTTCCAGTCAGCAGCTCTACAATGTGTACAATGCAATGAGAAGCAAAAGACTCAAGATTACTAAGCAAAAAATAATGTTCGTAACTTAAGATCAACTTAAAGGAATTGTTTAACTGAATTAGTTAAAATTTCTAATTTTTGCACTATTGTCTGTCAAAGGGCTGTGTTAGGCAATACTGTGAAGCCCAGTTAACACAGTCACCAATAGGCCAAAAAAAAACAATCTTAACTACACTGCAAATTTCTAGGGCCAAAAATCAAATCCTCCATGATGATTGGCCAAAACTCAGTCCAATATTTCCCATAAAAGACCAGTGAGTTATTTGACTGATTTCTTGCTACTGTGCAAAGATAATCACTTGTTGTCTTAAATTATTGACTTAAAACTGAAGCCATGTAATAAATATCTTAATAACCTTGTTTGCTTGGTCTGTCTGGGAAAATATTTTGCTCAGACCTCGCCATGCTCCGTCTGTGCAATGGAAGACCTTGTGCAAATATTTTCTAGACAAACCTTTCTATTTAGTGGAAAGTATAATTATATTAATTTTACTTTTCAAATAGATAAAGTTACATATGATGTCCAAAGTTACAATATGTATTTAAATGTCTAAAAGTGCACTTATAACATATAGTATACTATACAAATATATATATGTATATATATATATATATATGGTGAAACAACTTCAACAGTTTTTAAGAGTGCTCAATAGCGATGCTAGAGCTAAGTAAAAGTGGTTAAGATCGGTTTTTTTTCTAACTCGAGTTTCTGGGTTTTCACCCGTCGTCAGAGAGTTAAAATTCTGAAATGGTGTATATGATTAATTCCATGGGACATAAGCGGTGGCATAAGACAACAGCCTATTGTGGTGTTGTAAAAAGGCTGTTGTGTCTAAAAATAAAATACTATAAAGTTTGAATACTATAAAATTAAAGATATAGGCAGATTTGATTGAAATTTTGCAGTTTTTATAAAGGAATGCCGTCTTGTGTCTGCACGTGGAAGCGAGTTCACTACGTTGATTGAGTGTTCCTAATTCTGGATGATGTAGTATTTTTCCATTATGCATAGCTGGCATCTTTTTGTTTGGTTGTCTTAGGGTTTCGCTTTATGCAGGATTTCCCATTCGATTTCAAAATCTTTTACTTGTTCTTTGAGATCCCAGATGTGTTTGCTTAGCTAGGTGCTGTTGCGTTTGGATTTGTATTTGAAAGACGATTTGTGTCTTTGTCAGTCCGACATAGGTTTCCGTGGTTGAGTTGTTGTCGTTGGTTGTGGTCACGGTAGCACTGTAGATGATCGATTTCGTGAGACAGTCGCCGCCCAGGGGGCATTCACTGGGTTTTCTGCAATTGCAGGTTTTCTGTTTCTTGCGTTTGTTGCTGTTGGCGCTTTTTTCGTTAGTGTTTTCATTGTTTTCGTTGTTGTTGTTGTCGGTGGTGTTGTTTTGGTAGATTTTTCTGTTGTGGCCTACGATGATGTTTTGTGCGTTTGAAACGCAAAAATCGGCTACCTTCCACAAGGTAGTTACAAACCATACAGTTGGACCTCCCACATTTAGAACAACCCTTATTAGCAGTCTCTTGATATTGAGTTCTACATTCAGCTCTAACCAAAAGGTCTTTCAAGCACTTTGGTCTCCTATATGCCACCATAGGTACTTCCTTAAATGCACTCGACAAACGCTGGGAGATTTGAAGAACAGGGTGACATTTGTGCAATAATTCACTAATGTTAGGGAGACCAGGATGGTATGTTGCAACGAAAGGAACTCTACTCTTCTGTCTTGATGTTTTTTCCTTCAAGGTATCTGCTCTCGGTATACTACGAGCCCTGCCAACTTCCTTGGTTACGAAACGTTCGTCGTAACCTCTCTCCACCAGATACCTTGTCAGTTCTTTCACTCTTTTTTTAAACAACGAGTCCTCCGAGCAAATTTGTCTTAAACAAAGTGCTTGTCCAAAAGGTATTCCTCTTTTACACGAATTAGGATGACACGAAGTGTAGAACATATATTGATGCTTATCTGTAGGCTTACTATATAAATCTGTACACACTTCTCCATCATGAAGCTTAACAGTTACATCAAGAAAATTAACTTCGGTATATGACTTCGGCATATCAAATGTAAACTTGATTGTTTCATGAAAATCATTCATCATGTTTATAAAAGATAATAAACTTTGCTCTCCGTGAGTCCAATAAAAAAATACGTCGTCAATAAAACGCATCCACAACTTAGGTCCTGTCCTTGTTTTCCTGATTATGTTGGATTCAATTTTTGCATAAACAAGTTGGCATATGAAGGCGCCATCTTTGTTCCTATTGCTGTCCCTCTTTTCTGTAAATAAAGCTTTCCTTCAAACGTCAAATTGTTGTTCTATAAAACTATTCTCGCAAGTTTGACCAGGTCATCAGTTGGTATAGATTACGGTAGTGCAGAATTATTCAAACTTTCTTTTAATGCACCAAGTCCTTCCTCATGCGGTATGTGGGGATACAATCCTACTACGTCCACTGTTACCAAAACTGTCCCCTCTGGCAACTGTCCCAAGTGCCCAGTCTTTGTAAAAAAATGTTTTGTGTCTTTAATATATGACGGTATTGTAGAAACTAGAGGTTTAATATTGTGCCAGCGAAGAACTTGAGTTTCTGACTCGACCATGTTCGCCAGGAATCGTAATGAATTTATTCGATCTATGTTTACAAATATTGTGTTAGAAAGCAATCTTAAAGTTACAAACTTGAACGAAAAGAACACTTACTTCCGTGGCTTCGTTTCTTCTACAGGTTAGCAAAAATTCATGTTAGCATCTGACAACAGGTTAGCTCAACTAAATCAAATATGGCTACTGAAAATTTTTATACACTAAGGTCCAAAAGCATTCTGGGTCGAACGCAGTCTCTAGTACCAGTACTCTGGCGTAACGAATATGGTGGTCCACAAACTCCAAAATCCTCTCTGTGCATGTGCCACATCCGGAAACCACAGGTCGACCAGGGCATCCCTTCTTATACAGCTAAGGTAACATGTAAAAGCGCCAAGCCCGAGAAGTTTTAATATCTAGTAACTACCCTAAAGTCTTATCATCTATTTTGCCATCTAGATTTAACTTTTTAACCACGTTATTAATCTTAGCAGAGATTTCTAAAGTTAGATCTGTAAATAGACTTGATTATCTCCTAATTGTCTATACGCTTCTATAACATAATCTTCTTTAATCATATTATATATATATGAAGTAGATTATCAGGAAAGGGGTTTCGAGGTGCCATCAGGCTTATATACTCTTTTTGTATTTGTACTGGAGGTTGAGGCTCACGTATTACCCACAGCACAGTACTGTGTCCATGCAGCAAGGCAAAGCCCCTTTTCCTATTGTCTCCCTAGATGATAACGGCCTGTGTCGCACACGGTTCATCAGAACTATAGCTTGCATTGATACTGTGGGGTCCAGCTGATTGGTGTTAAACTTGTTGTCAATGTGTTTTTGTTTCAGGTTGTTGTGTTTCCCTATTGTTCGAGTCGCACGCCTGTTTGTAAGCGCGTGCACGTGATGGCTTGGAACAGGGCGAAAGAGCTGCGCCCTCAAGTTGAGAGCTGTCAGGGCCTTGATATAAAGTGTGACTGAGTGACCTGTCTCCCGGCCTACTAACCTTCCGACACTTTTTAAAGGTGTTATCTCCATGCAACAGTGAATTAGCTGCAATATGGACCTGTTGTAGACTGTGCTTGCATGTGCTCAGAGCATGCGCAATGGATCCAGAGCAGACAGTTAGTTAAGTCCGGCATGAAACTACCGTCTGTCAAAAAGGCTGCCCTTTGCTACTTAGCCCTCATCCCGAATGAGTGCGATCGACCGCTACTGGTCTCGCCCCCTCCCGGCCTGCATAAAACGGTGCAGCAGTGAAGTGGCCTTTATTGCTACGAATCAATGCAGTGAGCCAAAGGCTGCACAACCGACTTTGGTGATCTTATTGTGTTAATACTAGTAGGCGTTATTCCCGAATTGTATGCAGGGGTACGCGTGTGCCCCAACATAAGGTTACTGCCTGCAAAGACAACTCAATTTGTTGGCCGTATTGCAGGTCACATTGGCCCCTTAAGCTGAAGCAGATTATAAGGAAAGGGGTTTGGAGGTGCCAAGAGACTCATATGCTCTTTCTGAATTTGTACTGGAGGTTGGAGCTCACGTATTACCCACAGCACAGTTATGTGTCCATGCGACAGGGCATAGCCCGTTTCCTGTTGTCTCCCTAGATGATAACGGCCTGTGTCCCACACCGTTCATCAGAACCAAAGCTTGTAATGATACTGTGGGGTCCAGATGATTGGTGTTAAACTTGTTGTCAATGTGTTTATGTTTCAAGTTATTGTGTTCCCCTATTGTTCCAGACGCACGCCTTTTTCTACGCGCGTGCACGTGATGGCTTGGCAAAGGGCGATAGAGCTGCGCCCTCACTCAAGGTGAGAGCAGTCAGGGCGTTTATATAATGTGTGACTGAGTGAGCTGTGTCCCTGCCTACTAAGCAGCTGACGTTATTTCAAAGTGTTTTCTCCAAGGCAACAGTGAATTTGCTGTCGAGGTCTTGAACATGTGTTCCGAGTTATTTATTATCCCTCTTATTGTTTTTTTTGTGTTGTATTTTGTTAACGGCAAAGCGAATAAATAAATAAAATATAAAAATTTTATCGCCAACTGTCATCTTAAACTGGGTATCATCTACCAAACGTAAATGTAAACTAAAAGCCTGCGTAATAAACTCTTAGTAATACCAGAAGCCGAAAGTACAAACATGAAAACACGCCGGCCCGAACTAGAGAGCCGGTTCAAAGTCTAACTGTTAGAACACCACATTGCCGATTGTAGGTTGTCCTTGCTAGCGACGCTAAACCATCTTGAAGGCTTCCTGAATCGAGTTTGGTCACCAAATGTTCATACAGGGAGAGTACACTCGGAGTGTTTGAGGCGTGGGAGTAGTGGTCCGCAATAGACGTACTACACCAACCGATATATCTTGCTAACTCTTCCGCGGAACAGCCCAACTGTTTTAGGGTGTTCGAGATACCAACACGGAAGCTGTGCGGAGTCCCCCCCCCCCCCGTCGATTCCGGCACCTTGAAGATGTTTACACAAACGATTCTTAACGGCTGAGGCAACAAAAGGTCAGTCGCTCACAACAAACTCGTGATCTAAGGCTCGAAAAAAGAAGCCAGGGGCCAGAGAAACGCCGAGAGCTTCACATGCCGCCAAATAGTATTTGATCCAGAGAACCGGGCAGACGTCTTTCTGTGGAACTGGGATCAAAGTCGCGCGCACCCCTTCGTACTGTTTTGCTAAAAGCGAAATTGAGTAAATACCCTTCCTTATCCTTCAGCTTAAAGGCATGCTCCGCCCGAAGGCGCCCGAGATCCAAAACCCAACAAAAAAGGTAACGTCCCGGGCCAATACAAACTTATTTGCTGGGCTAAGGCTTGACCTTAATGATGATATTCCTCTGGAACAAAATTAGCCGTTTGAATTTGAAAAATAAAAGAGGCAAAGCTTGTGATGGGGCAATAGCGTTTAAAGCTTGTTCTTGCCTATTTAAGGTAGTCCTTGATCTTAGGATGTGCGACAGGATAGGCGTCACC
Source organism: Hydrozoanthus tunicans (assembly GCA_026413305.1). Classification (NCBI taxonomy): domain Eukaryota; kingdom Metazoa; phylum Cnidaria; class Anthozoa; order Zoantharia; family Hydrozoanthidae; genus Hydrozoanthus; species Hydrozoanthus tunicans. Next base: position 24,801 of record JAOBAT010055058.1, read on the forward strand.
CGTTCTTCCCAGATTGTTAAATATCGCCCGGATCTTACCCAAGGTAGAATCAGCACTCCCAGCGGCTAGTCGTTTCGGGCAAACACAGTCCTTCTTCGGGCAGGATGTTTTGTGGACTACAGTTTTCCTGCACCTATCACGACTTATCAAGCACTTGAAAATGTCATCCATTGTGCACGCCGAGATTACTTTAGGTGGTGAAAACCACGCCAAAAATGAGAAAGCTGGGCCTGCAATCCCTGTTTTTTGCGCTGGTAAAGCTTGGCCTGGAGTGCATCAGTGAACTCATCGAAGCGACTCTGTATAGCAGAGAAATTAACTTTAACAGGTGACCTCCTCACCGGAGGTAACTGCTGAGACGTGCCACAAGCCTGACAAAAATTAGCGTCCCAATCATTACCATACAAGCACGCCTGGCAACGACGAGCCCTTTTCCAAGGGCGTACAACCTAAACGAGAAAGAAAAGTCAATGTTCACTATGGTCCGGAGCAAATGCATCGAAACGCCTGGTCTGGCTAGAAATTCGGGTGATTGACGTGACGAAACAGTAGGGTGCTGTTGCATCCCCAATGACCAATACAATATCGATCAACAGAAATGAACGTAAGATTGCCAACCAAAACTGCCGAGGACGTCTGTCTGGAAGCACGACGGTAAAGCAGATTGGCTTCACTTGATCCATAAGGAAGCGTAACAATGGGCCTATCAACTGGAACGGTGGAAAGACGTACAGATCTCCACTGGCATCCTTACGGCAACTACTGTCCAGAGTCATGAGGTCAAAGGTGTGCGGGCCGTACCGGCGCTCAACTAGATCCCAGGCTTCTCCCGTCAAAGTACAATCCAGGTCCGAGCCTACACGAGATGGGTAATCAGCCAGGTTTTTTTTCTGACTGCCGGTAATCCATTTGAAGTGTGAAATTAAACTCTCTTGAACAATCAAGGATGTTCTTAAAGATGCTGTTGATTTCGGAGTTCTTGCATTCTTCATTAGCCAATACGTGCAGTAATACCTTACTGTCTATGTACGCATCCACTCTCGCAAGCCTTTGAAAGAGCTTAATACGAACTATAACGCCTTGGTTTCAGGATGTTTATATGATTCGCCTGCTCGACGAGGTAATCACGTGTTTCGTGACGGATCCCACCACGGACTAAAACACCTCCCCAGGCCCCCTTGGAAGCGTCAGTGAACAGAGTCACAGCGAGGTGGCGCTCCGACCTCCACGGTAAACAATCTGTCCAATTGTCCAGGAAGCGCCAAAATGCTATCTCGTTAAACAAATGGCCTCCAACAAAGATAGATGCTTTGGATCTTTCTGAGGGTTGTGCAAAGTTCTTGAAGACCTCACGTACGTGTAGTTTACACCCAGGCAAAGCCAGGCTGAAAGATAAGGCCTTTCCCGCGAATCGCTGCAATGTTTTGAGGTCCACCGATCTCGCGCTAAGAATCGCTTCACGCAGGTGAGCGAACGTGAGCTTTTTGTCCTGCGGAATCCGAAAGGCCGGGTTTACTGAATAAGAAATAAATCCCAGAAAACCCACACAAGTGGATGAGATTGGTTAGCTTTTTTCGAGACCCAGAAAATATCCTGCCTCAATCAACAAGGACCATAATATGTATGCTGCAGCCTCAGCGAGCTCGAAACTGGGTGGAGGTGCTTGACCTGAGTATGGAAAGAGTTGCCCTTCATGACGATCGTCGATGTAGTGCGAGACAGGTACATCAAGAGACCGAGCTGCATCAGATACTACCAAACCCAGGTTGTGATACAGGTACGCACTTGCTTTCCATCCGAAAGGTAGTACTCGAAACGTAAAAAACAGTCTTTCCAACATAAACCAAACTAGGTTTCGGACTCCGAGTGGATCCTCACGTGCTAACACCCACTCTTGTTGACAAAAACACAAGCCAAACTATAAGAAAACACGAAATCATCAGTCAGGGTAGAAGACTTCCCGAGTCTTCTATGATACTATATTATGCTTTTAAGAATTTGACTCCCGGAGCCTGATATATCCCTTGATACTGGATAAAATTACACCAGAAATACCAAAAACAAGATAATATTACAACAAACATTCTCTAAGCTCCAGGAGCCTACACACGCGCTAATAGGGACATAAAATCCTCGCTCCCGGTGCTACATGTTTGTTCACACTCTAAAAATGCTCCCTGAACCTTGTAATTAGGGTTAAAACAATAGAAACCACAACAAACATGAGCGCCATTCACTTGATTCACTTGAGACGTACGTTTAATAAGCACGAGCGGTTTAAAGAAAACCTAAACCGTGTCTTAATTTAATAAACGAAATCATGGTCTATACTACCCAAGATAGAATGCTTCAGATACTGTTATAAAACCAAAAGAACGAAAGCTGCTCCAGGAGCTAAAACATGACACAAGAAAACGAGAAAACGACACTTGCTAACCAAGCGTAAACTCCTTATGTATGAACGCCTAAATTTCTACGACACGAATTGAGCGAAGCAAAGGAAAAACACACCATAAACGATATTTGCCTCCCCTTGAGGGTTTTGGGCTTCAGGTTGAGCCTGAACTTCTGGTTGTGGTTGTTGTACATCTGCTGAATGTTGCGCTTCAGGTTGTTGAACATTTACCAGCTGTTGAGCTTCAGGTTGTTTAAATCCGGTTGTTGTAAATCAGGGCCTTTATATAAAGTGTCCCTGAGTGACCTGTCTCCCAGCGTACTAACCAGTTGACACTCTTTTAAGGCGATATCTCCATTGCAACAGTGAATTTGCTCCAATAACAAACGGTTATAGAGTCTGCTTATGCTCAGAGTATGCGCAATGGATGCGGAGCAGACAGTTAGTTAAGTCTGGCATCAAATTATCGTCTGCTAAAAAGGATGTCCTTTACCAATTAGCCCCAATCCCAAAAGAGTGCTATCGACCCATACCGGTCTCATCCTCTCGTGGCTTGTACCTGACAATAGAACAGTTAAGTGCCCTTTATTGCGACCAAACAATGCACTTAGCCGAAGGTTGCAGAACCAATTTTTATGGCCTTATTGTGTTGTTACTAGTAGGCGTTGTTCCCGTATTATTTGAAGGGGTACCGCTGTGCGCCAACATAAGGTAATTGCCTGCTAATACATCTCAATTTACCGTATTTATTCGATTAAGCGCCCAACCTCGAATAAGCGCCCACCTCGAATAAGCGCCCACCCTTTAGGTAGGAAAAGTTAATAAGCGCCCAGCCTCGAATAAGCGCCCACCCCATCCTCCAAAAAAATAATTTTGAGGGCCCAACCTCGAATAAGCGCCCCCCCATC
>JAOBAT010055069.1:0-24701 GCA_026413305.1 Hydrozoanthus tunicans
AGTAGTAGTAATAGTAGTAGTAGTAGTAGTAGTAGTAGTAGTAGTAGTAGTAGTAGTAGTAGTAGTAGTAGTAATAGGTAATAGTAGTAGTAGTAATAATAGTAGTAGTAGTAGTAGTAGTAGTAGTAGTAATAATAGTAGTAGTAATAGTACTATACAGATCTTGTAGAGACAGCTTTTGTAATCTGGCTCAGCCTCGTGTTGATAAGACCTTGTAGAAGCCCAAATGTTTTAAATGACCCTATATGTAATAAAGGTTTTAAATGTAATAAAGGAATAAGTTTGGTCCTAATTGCAATAAACAATAACTGTCCCTAAATGTAACAAAGGGCCAGAGTGTAAAATCGGATAAAACATATTGTCCTTTTTGTTGGCCAACGACTCTTGTTGAATCAGTTCCAAGTTCCAAAGAATTGCAACAAAAACTGTAACAAAACATTTTTAAAATGTCTCTATTTTTTTATGACGAAGTTGATTTACCGTAAAGAAAACTGAACCTAAGAGTAAAATTTCGAGGGGTATAGCTCACCGAAAAAACGAGAGTTTCAATATAAAAACAGTACCTGTTCAGTCGTTTGTGTTGTTTTTCATGTAAATCCGGAAGAAACGCGCTGCAGCCATCGACGACGAACCAACCAAAAAAGGTTTTGCAACTGAAACGAACATATGCGCATGCCTTGTCCTCTATTACAAAGTTTTTCGGAGCCACCGCCCAGTAAACGCTGTTACAAAACTCCCGGATCGCCGTTTTCCTTGCTAAAAAACAACCGCAAATCTGCAGAAAAAGCTCAGTTCGGTACAGCAAACAAATTTTCTCCACTCGGAAAAACAGACAGTTTTAAAATATCCAAAACCAATCGAAGAGCCAGTCTACAGTTAGAGAGCAAAAAGTAGCCAACCATTATTTTAGGAAAACGTCAATACAAAGATTATCATGGTCATAACTCTGAAGATGATCTGTTAAGATCGAAAACGTTCATTTTTTTTAAAAAAATCAGATATACTATATTTTATCTATTTTTACTAACAAAAGATTTACAGATGCTAATGTTCTCGAAAACGTTGTTGGTCAGTTTAGTAATTTTAAAAACATCCAAAGTTGAACTGCAAATACGTCGGAGCCATTTCGGCTTTTCGCATGAATGACACATGTCCGACACCTTGAGTCGAGCGAATGAATTAGAAGACTTTAAAAATTTCCTTCCAGCTTGTACGTTACTTGTGACGGTGAGAAAGTCCATTTTCGAAGTTGTTTACACGCACTCGGCTAATAAAAGATGTATGAACGTAACATAGATAATGTATTTTGCATTGTTCCCAAATCAACATGTAGAGGCCACAAAAAATTTTCAACTAAATTGTGAAATTCATACGAGGTCCGCATTATTTGGCGCTAAGAGCTGTTGTTGCAGAGGGGCGCTGATTGTAGAAGCCTCGGTATATTCCATTTTGGCCGTGCTGTTTTCATGTGTTGGCTTGAGTTCTCCTCTTCCTATAACGTTAATTTTTTGTCCAAAACTCTTGTATTCACCATCTGAGTACTAAATAAAGTCTTTGTTGTTTTTGTTGTTATGCAGTTATAGTTACGGTTGTAATTTATTACAAAGATATTAATGATAGGGGCTTAAGAAATCACTTCCCCTACCGCTTACCCCATTCCCTACCGTCTTCCACCAAAATAGAATAAATTGAAGCACCTACAATCAACCCCTTTGCCACAACAGCCCTTAACGCTAAACAAGAATGGATCTCATAAGTATTTCATAATTTTGTTGGCTTTTTTTTTTCACATTTAGGTACAGTTATTACATTTGAGGCCTCGATGTTACGCCCTAAGTGTAATAACAGGTTTACTACATTTAGGACCAATGTTTAATTACAATTAGGACCAAACTTTATTACAATTAGGATCTTTATTACATTTAAGACCAATCTTGTATTACATTTAAGACCTTTATTGCAATCAGAACCCTATAGGTATTACATTTGAACCTTTATGACATTTAGGATCAAATTTTTATTACCTTTAGGACCTTTATTATATACATTTAGGATCATTTATTACAAGCGAGGTTTCTACAAACCTTTACTTAAAATCCAATGTTTTTAATTTGGTCATTGTAGACTGTGCTGCAAAACACCAGTCAGGGGCTAATGCAAGTGGAATCTACACAGATATTGACCCGGACATCAGAGGAGCCATCAGTGTGTACTGTGATATGACTACCCTTGGAGGAGGGTGGACAGTCATTCAGAGAAGGGTTAACGGTTCTGTCGATTTCTACCTTGACTGGAACAGCTACAAGCGAGGCTTTGGGACTCTTTCCGGATCGTTCTGGCTAGGAAACGACAATATACATCGTCTCACTGCTGCCGGCAACACTATGCTTCGCAAAGATTTCAAGGACGTCCTTAACAGGAATGTATTTACCCAGTACGGTGTATTTAAGGTTAATGACGAAAGTGACAAATACAGATTAACGTTAGCGAACCCTTCTGGTTCGGCAGGGGATGCCTGTTTAAGCTTGCGCTCAGCAGGATTTAACCACAGTAATAGTTTTTTCTGCACAAAGGATAGAGACAACGACAAAATCAATGGTCAAAACATGGCTACAACTTTGCGAAGCGGTTGGTGGTTTAATGGTGGCGGTGCCTGTGTCTTGAATGTCCCGTATGATGGCAATAAGTTGTCCAAAAAGAGGGGTTCTTTTTGGTTTACATACAGCACAGACATTAAGGAAGTAGAAATGAAAGTTCGACCTTTCCTCTAAAAAATTTTAACGTGATTTCCTACAGCTTCTCTTCTGGCTAACTTCGAAAAATAACGCAACTTACTGGTTCACATACAGCAAAGACATCAGAAAGTTAGACCTTCCCCTAAAACGTTGTTAACATGAAGTCGTGTTTTATCTTTACTATAGCGTCCACCTACAAGAGACATTGCAAGATATTGAATAACCCTTGGCTAGCAGTACTGTTGTCTACTCTATCATACAAAACTGTCTTTTCTAGCTTTGTTTAATCCCGAAACGCAAAGAAAGATCGACATCTACAATAATTGGAACCCTTACAGCTTTTAATACATGTACAACATGTATAACATGATATTGCATTGTGCTCTTGCAATGGAGTGTATGAATTTATATAAAACACGTTCAGATTTAAAACAGGATTTTCATATCTGCTAAAATCAGAAGAAAAACTAAACAAAAAGAGACACCCTTGCCGAGTTTTTGGCATGAACTTCTTTGTTCGTTCAAATTCTTGCCTAGGTATGTAACGAAAATGCATTTGTTCAAAAAAACATTGACCTTGAACTCACATCTTAATTCAGAAACAAACTCAAATTATGTTATGTTTTATTACCGTAAGGCGATTTGGGGGATCAAACATTTTTCATCTTAAGATTACGAAATATTTCGATATTTCCAGCAAACATTTGTCATGGCTCTATGTTTTATTGTTGTCATAAGTAACGGCACGTACCATCAATTCTGTATATTAAAATCTGCCGAGAAGCCTGCCCTAGGAAATTCCTGGGAACATTTACTCGGTGCAAACATTACAAGAAACTTAGAAAACTGCCGAGAAGCTTGCACTAGGAAATTCCTAGGAACACTAACTTAGCATAAGCAGTACAAAAGACTAAGAAAAACTGCCGAGAAACCTACCCTAGGAAATTCGTGGGAACACTTACACAGTTAGATTTAAAACAATACAACGATTTCAGCGAAACTGTCGAGAAGCCTGCTCTAGGAAATTCCTGGGGTTTTGTGTGTATTGAAACATTTAACTTGAAGTTTAGCAATTTATTTTTATACACTTTGTGAAAAAAGCATTTGTTGTCGTTTACAGTTTTGATTTTTGTGTTTATAGACATTTGAAGCTTAATAGTTTGATTTTAATATTATTCATAGGATTTTCAGTGTAAACCCTGGTACGGTGATAGGCTTTGGGTGGTTTACCTTTTGATATAAAGTTTAGCTTTTCGTTTTCTTAGTTTTTACTTTTGTTTAAATACTCGTTTATATAGAAATATCTTTGCTAACTTTAAGTATTAACTCCAATTTTTATAACTTGTAATTAACATAGTAGATCGGTGAAATACAGAGCGTATCAGCCACCCATATCAATCACATGTTCATGGTGATATCAAAAACAGCCAATCAGGACGCACGATTTCCATATCATCACGTGTGAATATGGAAATTTGAATTTGGTAAATTTTTTAAACCATTTTCTGTGTCAATAAAAATGTTAATTTTGTATAAAACCCAGAATCTCACTTAGTATGTGATAAAAAGAAAATTACATGGCCTCTTGGAGATACGAATTTTATCTTCTCGTGAGATAATTTTTCAACACTCGAAGATAAAATTCGTATATCCGCGCGGCCATGTAATATCCTCAATAAGTTTAATCATATTGCTATAAAGCGAATATATATGAACATTTCATACATCCTGTACAAATTAATGAATTATTTTTAATTAGAAAAAAAAACTACCGTTTAAACGATCTTTCTTTTGAAATACTTTCTTTATTTATTTACAAATTGTATCGATTTTAAATATGATCGTACAAATATTTACAACATTTTTGGAGCAATATAACCAAAGCACTGACACTGCGTTAGAGATTTAGTTTGAACTTAAGTCCAGGTGCAGCCTTTGGTGTGAAGTTTCCGTACCAAACTTGACCTTGGACATCGGTGAATGTGCCGTGACCTTGCACCCTAGTAAAACATGAGTAAAAATCTTCGTTTACTTCAAGAGATGGAGACATTAAAAGTTGCAATAGGCAGCTACGAGTCGCGTGATAAAAGCTACCTTATACCAATAAGCTAAGACAAAATGGCATCCAGAAATGGAAGAGCAGGTTGACTTTTATTAAAACCACAAAGTTTCAGCTAATGACCTCAAATGTGTAAAAATTGGCAAGCAACAGAAAATTTGGAAATTTTTGATTTTGTATTCGCTTTCATTTTTGAAGTACACTACGTCTAACTAATGTTAGTCTACTCTTTCCATTTCTGAACATCATTTCGTCAAAGCAAATTAATTCAGACCTTTAACTACAAAGGGCCAACTTAGGGGGTATTTTTCGTTCGCCGCAAACCAGGACTGCACTATTATTAGAGTTTGTGATAATCCTTTGGTAAGTAATTTTGAAACACTTTTTCTGATGGCATATTTTCCCCCTCTTTAATGAAAGGTTTTTGGTTCTTATTAAATACTATTTAGAATTTCCATAAAACTTGTCATTTCCAAAATTACAACCCAAATCAGTCTCTGTAGGGTTGGAAACAAGATGAGTTTGTAAATTCTCCCAACTTAAGTCCATAGTATTCCTATGAGAACTTTGGGAGAATTTCTTAATTCATCTTCAAGAGTTTTTGGTTGATGATCAATTTCATATTCTCAGAACTAACCAGCTTGTTTTCTTTTGTTTACTGTAAGGAGAATTTAAATGTTCAGCCTTAGGACTGAAAGGGTTAAAAATCTAGTCCTGGCTAATCAGTCTTTGAACAAGACCATCACCCGCATTAAGTTCGTTCCCAAAACTGACAGAAATAAGAATACGAAAGGAGGCGTTCTATAGCTAAGGCTGGTCATTGGATCAGATTGATTTAAGGGCTTGGTAAAAGTTATTCGAATAAGAGAAAATTTTTTTCTTACAAATGGGATCCTAGAACCAAAAATAAGTTAACACTTATTCAATGCACTTAGAACTATCGGGTAATTATTTATAAAACACTTTCGATTATATATATTGACTCAATTCATTAATAAGTGTACATTTGTTTTTTATCTTCATGTTCGGCTTCCATGTACTGAACTACAAACACAATTGTTAAGCCGTAAGCAAAGTTTAAACGGAAAACTTACTTGTTGTCATTAAAGTTTCCTTCGTAAAACGAACCATCTGGCCATGTGTATTTACCAAATCCTTGAAATGCATTGTTCACAAACTCGCCCTGCACAATGACATATTTACTGAGTTCTCTGTAACGTGGCATGGAAGACGTGACCTTTTTAACCCCGAGCAGACATTGGAATCCCAAACTGAGGTCACCGAAGCTAGATCTGTAGGGAACCAGCTACCCCAAGCTGAAATCGGACTGCTTAAAGTACATCTTTACCAATCACAAGGACGGCCTTGCAGGGGGAGGCAGCCCCTCTGTATCTCCGACTAAGTATACGCATTTTTTTTTAATATGAACCAGTAAATTTTTCCGAGGCTCATTGTTCTTAATTTTTCAGCGATTTGAGCCTCAAATTGTTCTTAAATTGTTCTTATTTCTAAGTCTAAGGTATTGCAATACATGTACTGCATGGAAAACAAATTGTAAGGAATAACTTCGGGCCAAATTTTACCGAGGCTCATTGTTCTTAATTTTTCGGCAATTTGAGCCTCAAATTGTTCTTAAATTATTCTTATTTCTAAGTCTAAGGTATTGCAATATACATGTATTGCATGAAAAACAAATTGTAAGGACTAACTTCGGGGCAAGTATATATACGTGACTGCGAATAATCTGAAGCAATGACTGATTAAAAGAGAGAAACTGCAAACCATTTCTGTACTGCTATAAGTTAAATGTCGTAGATCGGTAAATTTTCAAAATAGCTATCGAGCCCCGAGCCTCAGCTTGTTCTTAAATTGTTTTTAAATTTTGGCCAAGCTGAGCCTCGTTGTTCTTACAAAGTTGTTCTTATAAAAAAAAAGCGTGTAGAAGTCGACGAAAGCTATGAATTTGACCCGTCGGATTTACTATCTTTCAAAATACAAGCAGAATTGGCATTTCATTTGTATAGCAAGTTTGCCAAAATTTTCCCGAGGAAGCATGCCCTCCTGGAGGCTCCCACCATGGGGAGAGATTTTTAGCAAGCGCCGATGGTGCGAGCCAAGATAATAATAATAATAATGATAGTAATAATAACAATAAGAATAAAAATAATAACTAACCTCGTACACTGCTCCTGATGGATGGCACAGCTTTCCTGAGGATCAAGAATTAGAACAATTCAAAGTTGTAGGCGTTGAGAGTGCTCGATACACGATGGTGCAGGGCAATATATATAATAAAACATTGCAAAAATTTAAAACACGGTAAAACTACTATAAGCGGCAATAAAAAAACTATAAAACTGTCATTGCAGTTTCGTGTTCATTGTCATGCCAGCATACAGCCGACAGTTCTGATCGTTTGTTCAGAGTTGTATCCGCTTTGCATGGGTCGTTCGGGATAACCGTTTTCTAGGCCAAGTAAAGGGGACAGGATTTTGATCTGCTTTTTAAGCTACTAAATTGCAACTTAATAGCGATGCGCGGACAATCTAAAAATAGATTCGTTACATTAGGACCTCCCGCATGGAGTCGGACAAACGTTGCTGGATTCACAAGGCGGAGCGATTCTAGAATACTTTGCGCATCTAGTTTTGTAGAACGAGGAACGCGCAGTAATAAACTACCGTAGTGGCAATTCTATGTTATTGTAAAACTAGTGTATTTTAGAATTGTATTCTAGAATCTAAGGAAAAGGGAGGAATATTTTAAAGGTTCCCAACGAAGTCTCAACTCGAGAGACACCTTCGAAGGGTAAACGCGTGTGGCCAAGGTAGACACTTCGTTGTAAATCAAGTCACGAAGCACACGTCTTGTATATGCTGACTGAATTGGCCAGTTTGATCAGCCTCAGTTTAAAGTCATTCCCCTGAAAAAAATCCGCATCGTTTCTTTTTCAAACTTTGTAAGTTTGTTCCTTTGTATATGTTGACTCCAAATATGGAATAAAATGTGGGAGTTACAGAATGTCAAGATATGGCTATTTAATGCCAATTACCATTATCGCAATTTTTTGTCCGGCCGCCAATAACAAACTATTACTGACGTACACTAGGGTGACTTATATTCTTATCATTTTCTTTTAACTTTCATTCAGCTAAGCTACACATTTAAGGAGTTCTGTCAACTCAATGTAATTAATCAACACGATTATTCAGCCTTAAAATTACCTCATTCCTAGTTGAAAATAGCTAAAAATTGCCCACCAGAAGGATTTCAATGACCCGGATTCTGTACTTTCTATCGATATTGTTTAAATTTTTGCACCAGTTGGGAAAAGTTATGTCGTTACAAAATTGAAAAAGAAAAAGGGGGTCCCCTATTTCAGTTTTTAGATATTCAGCAAAATAGTAAAAAAATTAGCATCAAAACCGTATTTTCTGCAAGGGGCCTGGGGCGATTGTGGTTAAGTACGCCTCGATTTGACCTTAAGGCACTCCAAAAGAGTTTATAACATGTTTAGAATCGTTTTTTTTTTCTCTATTAAATTGTGGCACCATATTGGTTGGATTTTGAGATGCACGCGACGTGATACGTCAAATTGTTGTACGTTTCCACAACGCAAGGATGCCTTGAATATTGAAAAAAAACTGGTTGAAAACCAGCAACCACTTATTTAAAGTTTTGTTGATCACTCCTTCACTTGCAGACATCCAACTGCCGCCTCAGGTTAGCCCAGTTCGCAAGGCGCCAGTACTAGTATGTCGAGCGGGAAGCACGTTTTCGATTCCCGATGCCAAACCTTCACTCACGGTCTTAAAACAACTGAGGAGAATTAGGTTATGCTTTTGCTTCAACATCTGCACACGGTTAGACCTACGCGTCTTCTCAAGCAAAAGACCTCAAGGGGGACCTCGAGTCCTACTGCCTGTTCTCCTGTAATTTTCTGCTGAAGTTTCGAGTTTTATTTGTTTATTTATTTGTTGGTTTATTTACTTATTTATTTGTTTTTAACCGAGTAGGGGAAGACAATTTGGGTCTTTTCCTGGTTATTTACTGACAAGTGCACTTGTCTTCGCCTAATATCAGGCCTGAAGCCTCCGCTCTCAACTCTATGCTGTGTAAATCAGCCTGGAGTGACTCAGCATTTGAAGAGGATTCAATGAATTTGTAAATTTTGGTGTCATCTGCGAAGAAAGCGAAGTTAGAGTCTCTGGCTTTGTTTGTCAGATCTTTTGCATTTATAAAGGAGACAGAGTATTGGCCCAAGAATCAAACCCTGGGGGATGCCTGAAGTATATGACTGTACTTCTTACACTAGTCAACTGTCTCATTAAGGCTTTTACCTTTTCCATTCATCTTATCCTCCTGCCAACTTCCAGTGTAGTGCAGGCCATCTTTGGTCACGTGTTGTCCAAAACCATCTCTCTGTAGTCCTCCCTCTTCTAACTGAGTGTACTCGCCATCTATGAAATAAAGCTCTCTTGCTTTACTTTACTTAAAACAAGTCTTTTTCTCAGCAGTGCATTCAGGATACTTGCTTTTTATAAGAACCAGTTAATTTGGACAAGGCTCATTGTTCTTAGTTTTTTTTTTGGCGATTTGAGCCTCAAATTGTTCTTAATGTGTTTTTAATTATTTCTATGTGTGGTTTAAACTGAAAAAAGTCTAAGGTTCTGCAATACATGTATTTGAAAACGGATTGCTTGGCGGGTATATTCTTGATCAATTCATCCCCCTGATTCATTTTCCCAAGACGATTTCCAGTGAGTATTCCAGAATTGGTTTCATAGTCAAATTCTTACCATGGTCAAATTTATTTAAGTTATGTCTGCTGATTCTCTCAGAACTCGCTGTATAAGCGACGTTACAGCTTAATTACTTTCAGTTTCTGTGCCGGACAAAATCAAGCCAACTGTCGTGATGACCTTTCCAAAAACTTTTAAAAACTCAGCCCCAAGCCTCAGCTTGTTCTTAAATTATTCTTAAATTTTTGCCAGTCATAGCCTTGTTCTTATAAAGTTGTTCTTATAAAAAGAAGCGCATAGTTCCTGGTTTAAAGGGAACACTCCAAACATATTTTTAAAGGCATCAATTTGGGATCCAAAATCCAACTTCCTCAATTTTTAACTTATATTCTGTAAAAATTCAAGAGTAAAGGAAGCACTAGTCGATCGCATAGAGGCCGCTATGTTGTACTGACATCTTACGTCACAAAGTCACTCTCAAAAGAATCAGCTCTATTGCTATGTGCTGCCACCCACCACCTCCCCCGACAAAAATGGGTTCCTTAAAAATACCATTGTTTTGACTTCTTCCCTTACTTGGAGACTTTGAAAGAGAGAAATAAATTCTTGTCAACCAGTTCAAAAAGTTTGTAAGCAAAAAATATCTTTTTTTCTGTGTCAAATACACTTTCATTAATAACAGGTTTACAGATCGACAGCATTCTGTTTACCTGCAGTAACAACTAGCTCAAATCAGTATTAAAGAGAATTGTTAATTATAGGGTGATATACTGTACGTGCATTGATCACATTTGCAACAAAACCTAATTTGAAAAAACATAAAAAACAACAATTATTACAAACAACAATCACAATATAGCAATGGTTGCACTTACCATACTTATCACCATTTGGGAAAATATAAACACCCTTTAGCAAAGTAGGACCTACAGAAAACCATTTCACCTTTTGAATAATTTTACCATTTATAAAGCATGTGCCATTTTCTGTCTTACACATCTTAAACTTTAGAATCGTACACATGTTGAAATGTATATATTTTTTAACTGTATAAAAAGCTCATACTATGGTAATGTTAAACGGTTGTAACTGATGTGGTCAGGCAAATTTTTAAATTTTTCAAATCTGTTGATATAACATATAACCTTCGGATGAACTTTTAAGCCAAACTTGGGCTGGTGATGTATCACAAGGTATTCCTGTTTCTAGGTTCCGTCCAAGATTGACAGCAGATTTCAAAACATAAAATTTTGCCCGTCCAACTGAAGTCAACAGCTGAAAACAACAATATATAAACACAACCATAACATATTTTGACAAAACTTTTTCAATGCTGTTCCTTGTTCAGAAAGCTCTATCTACTGACCTCAGTCAGTCAGAGTCTGTTTAAACAACTTAACTGTAGAATTAGTTAAATCTTTTAATGTTAACTGTTAATGACAGTTAAATGTTGATGTTATTCTGGACAAAACAACTTTTTTCACATGAGATTCACAGAACAAATAATCAACAGTGTTTTGAGACAATGCAACCACTAACTGATTTCATTAGTAGCAAAACATTGCTGGTCATCTGTAATCAAAGAAGCAAATATCAAAAATGTTACCCTTCTCAAGCTGTGCTTTCTTGTCCTGTTTCTTGTTTGGGGCTATTTGCAAGATCGTTTTTACAATAAAATAAATCATTATTATACAATATGATTTCTATATACAAAGTCAAAGTATTTTTTCGAGGCTTAGCAAAGGTTACAACAAAGGTACATATGAGCACTGAACACAAACTGTGTATTTACCTTTACGACACACTCAACTGAAAAAATCGGTGTCATGTCGAGCTGAGACTCAAACACACATCTCCTGTATTCTAGTTAGGGGTGATGACCACTAAACAAAAAAATTGTTGGGCCTGTGGGCGACCCGTGTACAGCCAAAATACACATTGCTAATTTGCTATGTTGCCAGCATGGTGAATACCCGATGGTGTAGTGGTCCTCACACCTGAGTAGAATACAGGAGACGCAGGTTCGAGTCCCAGCTCAGGCATGACACAGATTTTTTTTTTCGGATGAGTGTGTCGTAAAGGTAAATACACAGTTGTGTTCAGTTCTCATAAGTACCTTTGATTTCTATATAATTTTTATTCAAAACCCTTATCATGCTAAAAACGTTCAGTGTCAACAAATATTCAAAAAATATCACTGAGCACACTTGAAAACCCACAAAGTGACCATTTATTTTCTCTGTCTTTTCAAGAGGATTCTGAAAATGTCCTTTACTTCAACATTTTTCTTTTCCTCTTCATAAGTTGAATCTGTTTGATCAAACCCCATATCCCTTTTATCAAACACAGTATTTAGAGAAATGAAGTACTAAAGAACTGACCTGGGATAAAAGGATTTTAACGTGAATCTTACCTCACTGTTTTTTTAAACTTTAATTTTACTCTACCTCAAAGATTTTTCATAGTCTAGAGTCTGCCATAAGCTTGTATATGAGTATATCTATATAGTTATCTTTTATGCATGAATACCAGATTTATTTTACAAGAGCTGCAACCTGGGCTTAAATGTAGGTCAATTATTTTTTTGGTGTCACCCCAACTACTTCAGCATTAAATAAACTCTTTCACAGAACATAGTAATCATAATTTAATGTTTCTTAATTATCTGGGGAGTATGCTCTTTCAGGGAACACCTTTGGAAACATGTACACATACCCCACACTTGAAATTCATATCCAGAGGGGGTTACTTCCTTTTATTGTATATCAGGAGGCCTTGGGGGTGCACGTGGGGTACTCTCTGGAGTTAAAAGGATTGGGATGATCCCAAAATACCAAAAAATTCCATACAAACATGGGCAACCCCCACAACAACAGCAACTTTTGAATAGTAATTTCAGATTTTATAATGAACTTGCAATATGCAATCACATCCACCACCCTTTCCCATATTTTTTTGCTTCCACTGCCTACAACATAGCACTAGTGGGTCCAAAATCGAACACCATCTTGCGTATGTGGTACGCATGTGTCATTATACTGACCGTATATGCGTTTGATGAGGGTCGGTGGGCCACATTTGACAGTCAAAAAAAAGGTCTTAAGATTTTTTTAAAACTCAAGGGCCTGACATCCCTGTAGAAATTAGTGTCTGTGTTACAAGCAGAAACAAAATTTTTATGAAATGGCTAGTGTTACACAACTCGGACTGCTTTGTTTAGCAAAATATGGGTCCCCGCCCAGCCTGATGTTTTGTGTGAAGTCACGTGAATTCTAAATTTCCATAAAACATAAATATGTCTACAAGAGGCCATCTCTGAAAGTACGTTTTCATACCTCTGCTTAACAAAAAATGGTTCAATCTGTTATAAAATAATAAATTTTGATAGATCTATGGGATCTACACCAACACACAGATGCTCGAATGTCAATGGTTCGAAAATTTGTTTCATTGGACTTTGTAAAACAACGAAGCAAAGAGATTTTGACATTTTCTTATACTGTCGGCACAGATCGTTGAGTACTGTCAATGAGATATATCAAAACTCACCTGGCATGAGTAACTGTCCTAAAAAACCATGCAAAGAGAAACGACTGCAACTTGAAAACAATTATTTTCGAACCGGTTCCATAGCAATAGATGCTCGCAAGGTGCGCTGGGAAATCCAGTTGCTGTATGTATCGCACTTTCTGATTGGATAACAATGGCTTTAAAAGCGCTATTGTGATTGGATGAACCAGCAGAATTTTGATCGTCTGCGATCGTCCCCAGGATCTTGCCCCCATGTCTGGTCTAAGATATCGACCGCGATGGCGTCTGAAAATGGTTAAAAACATTGGGTCGTACTGAGGTAGCTGCACTTCACAGTGCGCTCTTTTCGAAAAAGGTTTTGGTTTTGTAATTCTGTTCCCTTCAGACAACACCTCTTGCTTGTTTGTAGATCCCACTTCAAGTCAGACGACAGTAAAGAGGGTATGGTGAAGGAAATTCGAGTGCAGAAAACGAAGACCCCGAGTTTGGACGCTGATGGAACCAAGTTATCTGGTGTACACAGCAGCCACCATCAACACTCAAGCGACAGGAGAAAGAGACAAGCAAAGCATCTGCTGTCTGGGGGAATAGCTGGTGCAGTTTCAAGAACCTGTGTCTCTCCGCTAGAAAGAGTAAAGATCTTGTTTCAGGTGAGCGCTGGAAAAAATCTGCGGATTTGTTTCAGTTTCTTCAATATTTGTCCTCACTTTCTCTAAATTATTGGACTTGTAAGGCGGAGCAAGAGATCATGCTTAAGTTGTTACATAAATTGGAGACAATTGTTACTTAATTGCTTGTAAAAATAAGTGGTCAAGATTTTGCGGTGCCTGGACTCCAAGTATAGAAACCTATTTAGTGCTTTTAATATATTGTCGTCGTTTAAGTGTCTGAACGCCACGGGGGTGACCTTCGAAGTGGATCAATTCGATGCTCCCCCCTGGTGAAAAATTTCATAACTTGGGTCTCTCAAGTAGCTAATTATTTTTTGACCATTCTCCTGGTTTTAAATTTGTTGCAAGCCATTGCTTTGCAAACTGTAGTAATTTTCCACCCTAACATAGTTAGGACTGTAATACATGTTTTGTCTTTTGATCACAGATAGATTTTAATCTGTCATTGAGTCAGGGGGGTTCAAGAATCAAATGAGGGTTTGACCTGCCTTTGGGGAATACTAAGGAAAACTAATAATAATATTAAGTCAGTGTGCAGTCATCTGTACATAATTGTATGTAGATCTAGCAAGGCTCTTATTATACAGTATTTTGGTGTTGTTACTTTAATCTTGAAGGGTACTTGTAAAAATACCCTAAATACCCTAAAATAATACCAAGAGAAAAAAAATTTCCACCTCTAAAAATATCTCTGTTTTAAAATTACCCTAAAAAACACCAATTGAAAGCTGAAATTTTTCCCTGGATAGCTAGCAGGTCAGTGCTAAATCCCCTTATGTTGCCCTGATCATGATATGTGGAAAACAGAGGCGCAAGCGTAATAGAATGTTTGCCATAGGACTTTTTTCACAATTCTTGTTCAGTGCTTACATTTGCTAAAACTCTGGTGTTTTTCAGGTTCCCTAAAAAATACCAGGCTCTTGGTTTATCACGGGATTTCTTTTTACAACTCCGAAAGAATACACTGGTCATACGCTCTACAGCAATACAGGGAGAACCCCCCGGGACATAAAGGCCATTTTCCAAGAAAATGTTTTGTTCCCCAAATTCCCATCCCAAGTGATTGTGGTTGGGTCAGTCGGCAAAAAAATAAATTACTTGTCAAAATGTTTTTTTCCACGAGTACATCAGTTTGTGTTCCAGTTTCCTTTTGTATTTATTTATGATCTCATGTTTTTAAAGTCTGTAAGATGCATATAAAATAAGTTTCCCTTATTTCAGTCTTTTTGAAATAACTTGTTTGTTATAATCTAACACATTATTGAAGATACTAACTTATTAGCTGCTCCAAATGTTGAGTTAAGAAAAGGTTGTACATACATACATGTCTAATTTAAAGGTACATATTCAGGGGAAAGGGAAGAGCTCTTGTGATCTAAACTGTGCTGTTTTTTCTTGTTAAAGATACAAGTCACAAACCAAAAATATGTTGGGGTAGCAAATACTTTGAAGACCATTCTAAAAGAAGAAGGTTTTAAAGGTTTTTTTAAGGTAAGACAACTGCTGTTCTTTGTTCTTTTGAGCTTCTTTCCTTAATCGCCCGCTGTTACTGCATGGTCCATAAAGTTTGTGAGAGATGTACAAATTTGTACAATACTTTGTATAAACACATCCTTTTAGCACCAAACTCATTAAGTTGAATGTGTTGTTAAATTCCTCCAATTTTAATCTGTGCTACTCAAATCAACAATCAGAATGATTTAATTGCTTTATATAATATTCATTTGCTTTGTTTTATCGGCTTGAGTTTTTCTATTTATGTGATTGTTTTGTTCTCAAAGAAGACATTGTAAACTGGCTGAGACTGTTAGGGGTTCTACATTTAAAGCCATCATACTACATTTAATTTAGGTGTATGTTACAGTTACTGTATATAAGGACCCAAGAAGTTAGTTCACAATGTCATCAAACCAAGGTGTTGTGTGCCAGTCAACCAGTCAGAAGTCCTGCAGTGGAAGTTACTATATAGCATGAGGTTTGAGCAGGAGAGCAACATAATCTGATTAGGCACAGATTTAGGGAAGAGGTTGGTGGGGCTGTGCCCCCCCCCCCCTCTTTTTTTAGTGGAACAGCTTACCTTTAACAGGTATTAAATACTGTAATTATAGTTTTTACAGTTACTCAAAAAAAGGCAAAAGCTTTGAATATTACATTCTTATTAATCTAAGAAATGTAAACACTTTTTCAGTCAAGCATCAGAAACTGGGTCTGCTCAAAAAATCTTTTTTTAGCATTTGGCTCGCTTCCATAATACTTGAAAATCATTATGGGGAAATAGATTTTTCCTGATACAAAAGGATAAACCTTACAAAAAGCTTTCAGACACACTGTTATTTTGTGTGCCTTTGAACAAGTCAGGCTTTATGAAACACTCATAGCATGTCAGGGACCATGGAGGGATGAAGTTTATTGGGCTTTAGTCCCACCAATAAATTTTGTCCAAGAAAACTAACAAAATTGACAACCATTTGAAACCATGACAAAATTTTGTTTTGACTAAATGCATTTACGATGACCTCAGAAAGAAAGCTTCAAATTGTGCTCATTTGGTTATGTTATGTACAAGCTTAGCTGCCCCAAAAATTCTTTTTGGTCCCTAAGGGATGAGGGCTTGTCTGGAGATTTACGGCCCCCCTTCCCTAGCTTCTAGGGTCCATGTCTGCTGATGTCTGTGAAGTTGAAACTTTGCACTAGGACCATTTGCCAACACTTGCATTTTTATTATGAGAAGATTTTTCTTAATCCAAGACTTGTATGAACTACATACAAAGATGACTACCCAGGAAAAATTATTTCTCATGATGAACTTAAAGGGGGGAACATTCTTGTTTCATAACCTAACCTTGTTTTTTTTCTCAACCTTTTGTTTTTAGGGCAATGGAACTAATGTGCTACGAATATTCCCTTACACTGCCGTCCAGTTTGCTGCTTATGAAGAGTACAAGAAGGTAAAACCAAATTTGATTCATGAACCCCATGTAGGTAGCTGAAAATTCAGAGCAAAATTTTTATTGTTTTAGGTTGTAAAATCTGTTTAAGATATTGTATACAAATTAAATTGTTCTGATTGCACTCAAAGCCTTATATATAAGGTAAAACTGTTTGAGTATAGCCTATGTTTTTTGGCTAAATTGGTTATAATTTTTTAATGGAGGTATAGGTTGAAGTTAAGCCAGTTTATGAGAGTTTTGCATTTCAATCCAATGAGTTCCTATTCTCCCATGATTATAAGATAGCTTATTATTATGTGTTGTGTTTAAAAATTGTTTTTTTAGAAGTTTAATGTTGAAATTGGCTGAGCTTTAAGTATTAACTTACTACTATATGTCTGTGTTTATTAACTATTATTTTCTTTGTCCAAGTATATGCCATGACTGATATTAGAGCTTTCAGCTGCAGCCAGTTTATCAACATCTAACTTCTCTTTACACAAAAAATAAGACAAACAATTGTTAGTAATAAGAAAATGCAGATTGATCATACAAGCTGGTAAACTGATCATGAAGGGGCTATTGCGAAAATAATGTAAGTTACTTTGTATGAAATGCTAAATTCTTCCGATGGTTATGTAGAAATAGTAGGGGTAATGTCGGGAGAAAAGGTTTACATATACATACATCAAAAGTCACTTATATGTGTTATCATTTTTACAATGGACCCTTCAACTATTGAACATGTTAACCATAAAACTGTGACCTTGAAAGAAGTTATAAATTGAACATCTTTGTCATAGTTTATATTGAGTTGAAGAATTAAACTATACCTGTAGCTCCTAATTTGATAACACCCATAAACAACCAGTATCACTGAGTTAAACCCCTTTTGCTGAAGATAGATATTTGCATTCTTGAATACTGTACTTAAGTTTAACGATGCACACGGGAAATGCTTGCGATAAAAAATGCTCACAATTTTTTCGCAAGAAAATTGGAGCAGATCGCGATCACGATGCAATCAAATTGAGAGCAGATCGCCACCAGTGACCGCAATCTGCTGCGAGTTTATCTCGATAAATGTACATATGATTTTGAGCGGCACTGTAGGTGTTTTTTTTTTGTCATTTCTCATTCTCTCATTTACAAGATGTCCTATTTTGTATGTGTCACGTAAGAAGAAATTGGATGATGACAATCGACTAGGACTGAAAGGGTTGAAGTGTTCTAGTACCAGTGAAACAATTCATAATTCTTTATTTTGTTCCTAAGTTACTTGGCATTCCAGATGATCCCCACCATCATACCCCTGGAAGGAGATTAGTTGCAGGAGCTTTAGCGGGGATGACCTCAGTAACAGCTACGTACCCTCTGGATCTTGTCAGGTAATCAAGTGTTGTGTACTGAGAAAATTAATCATTGTAGGTGAAACTTTATAATTATATATAGGATTCCAGGAATCTTAACACCTGGCTTGGGTACAAATCAGAGCATACTGAATATTAGTAGAACAAGAAAACACTAAGCTTTTCAGTGGTTTTGTGTCTGTTATCTCAAATAATGCATACAGTATTTTGGCATGGCTTTGAACACTGAAAATGTTCTAAAGTTCATATGTGCTGTGTTTGCCACCCACCCCAGCAGCAATTTTGAAAGTAACTGTAAACATTCAAATTGTTGTCATTTTTGCATAAGAAATGAATGAATTTTCCTCAAAATGTTCATCAGAATGTTCACCAGAACTGCAATGCCTTGGGGGGGGAGGGGGTTTGGGGGTACTCCCTATATTAGTTTTGTAGGTATGATAATCATATTTTAGGGGTTGTTAAAAGAAATCCTGTGTTAAACCAAGAGCCATGCATTTTTTAGGGGTAAAAAGGCAAAGCTATTGGACTGCTTGCAGACCTGTATTTTAGCAAGTTTAAGTTCATACTAAACAAGAAGTTAAGACAAAAGTCCTTTGGTGAGCGTCCTACTCTACAACTGCATCTTTTAGTGTTTACTGCAAATCATATTCAGCACAACACGAGAGGCCATAGTGCCAACCTGCTAGCTATCCAGCAAAAAATTTCAGCTTTCAGTTGATATTTTTTAGGATATTTTCCAAATTGAGGGGTACTTTTTAAGTTGGAAGATTTCTGTCTTGATATTTTTAGGGTATTTTGGGGACTTTTCCAATGGTCATCCCTACCCTTTTGACCCTTGAGTACCCCCGCCCCCCTCCCTCAGGCTGCAATGGCCATGAAATACAAAAATAACCAGTTGTGAGAACGGTACGAGAAGAGTATATATATCTCAAAAAATTAATTAATATTCTTTCAGCCTCAAACATAACTAACATTGTGTTCAGGTAAATTCTCCCAACTAAAGTATGTAATCAGTTTGGGATATACAATACTAGCTTTTCAATTTCAATAGTTTACCTTGTGTGATCAATTATTTCTGATTTGAAAGACTGGCTTCCCAAATATGAGCACCCTGTCTAGAAAAATATGGGAAAAAGGTCTTTGACCAAAATTATATTAAGCCCAGAGATTCATTTTCCACATTTAACTGAGTATATCTTTCTGGCTTTCAGGACTAGGTTAGCAGCCCAGGGAGAGGGGCAGGACAAAAAGTACAGGTAATGCTGTATTTGATTTATTTTTAGTCAAATAGACCAAAATCATGCTAGCATTGCATGAAAATTTGTTTGTTTTAAACACAAAATTTTCTAGGCCTGGGGAAAAATTGCAGCACAATTAGTATTAGTAAAGCTACAAAGATTGATGGAGATATGAAGGTTCTGAAACTGGGTTATTTTCACCATTGAAAAGTATTGTTAGCAGCATCAATGCCATACATCCAGCCTCTTTCCCATGTTTTTTTTCTTATACATTTCTCTGTAAAAATAAGGAAAGAAGGTTAAGTTTTAATAAATCTTTATGTTTGCATTATTTAGTTTTTGGGAAATGTTTAAGAAATTTTGCAATCTTGCTAAGACTGATGTGCTGAATTTGGAGCAGTTTTTTTAATATGTTCAAGGTGAAGTAGAATTCCTCAAAGTTGCTAACTAGTACAGTACTTAATTTCACAAGCCCTTAAAAACCCTATTTTTCGCAAGCTTTTCTTTAAACATTGGTTTTCCTTACTTTTTCATTTTGTAATCTTGATTTAGTGTGGCAGGTGTCGTTGGAGTTTAAATTCCGTGTACATCAACAGTGTTTAATTTTGGTTAAGATCATCGATATATCTTTTAACTTGTATCGCTTTATGGAAATAAAGTCAACAGCTTCAGATCACTTGTATTCAATCTATATCAGCCATTTTATGACGCGAATTACACAATATTCCTTGTTATTTTCATTGACTAACTTTCATTGGAGATTGTTAAGCAATGTTGCTGTTTTTTTCAACAAAAGTGCCCAAAAAAGTGCCTTATTTTCTTGCTGTTTATCTCCAAAAACCTAAATTTTCAGAGAAAATGCCCTAATTTGTTGCTATTAAAGTTTTCTTTCCAAATTTTCTCATACAAATGTACTGCAGTATCTATATCATAATCTGTTTTTTATGGTGTCTAGGGAAAAATGGGTTTAACAGTTAAACTTAAATTCAGTATCAGCCAGAAAATAATTTCGAGCTTTATTGGTAATTTGATTAACTTTTCTGATCATTCTCTTTTCAGGAGCATTTCGCATGCTTTTAAAACAATTTTGAAGGAGGAAGGAGGTTTCTTGAGTGGATGTCTATACAAAGGCTGGTCTGTTACAGTGGTGGTGAGTTGTGGCCAGTTTATCTTGAAACAGTAAAATGCTCCTTGCATATCATACAAGCAAAATACAGTAGCTAGTTTGTCAAAAATGATAATAGGAGTGATAATAAAAAAAGTGATAATAATAGTAAAAATAATTTTATTACTAATTTAATGATAGCAGCGATATGCTTGATAAGTGCATTTAAAAATCTCATGAGGTGCACAAAAAAGAAGATAAAAGCTAAAACACGACCAAAAATAAAAATTAAAAAACCATAGCTAACTAAATATATACTCTGTTCAAAAAATTTGTCAAATGAAAACAAGAAGATAAGTCTCAAATTACGAAGTCTAGGTGAGAGAATTAACCTACTATCTTAAAATTTTGTCATATCCAACAACTTGTGAGTGAATATTGAAATATAGTTTTGTTTATGAGTACATAGTCAGTGGATAAATGAATCAGATAGACACAATCTGTTACCTCACAGTCTGTTACATATGTGGCTTTCAATTGGGTAAACAAATTTTACATCAAAAGAGGTGGTGTGATACACAAAAGTCCATTATTTCTGTGTTTTCAACGTTATTGACAACAAATCTATGGTTTTTCCTTTCATAGTTTTCCAAAGGATGAAAAGTTGCAAAAAAAACTTTTGCGATGTGATGCTTGTCCACTTCCAAAGCCTTTGAAGTGTTTTTTGGTTTCGTTTCCTGATTCAAGACAAATCAAGTAACACTAGTACTGGCAGTATTTTTTTCAAAATAACTTATTTTCTGTATCTCAACCGTTCATCACTATCTTTGTTTATTCCATTCAGATCACATAACTGATGAGTGGAATAAGTTTATTGACGTGTTTTTTTAAATAAAATGGGAACTTTGAAAACAAGCTAAGGTTAGCTGCAGAAAATGAAAAGTAAAGTCGCAATAAGCTGGTCACAGGGGAAAAACACTGTTTACAGTTGATAGTTAGAAAAACTAACAGTGATTAGGAACACTACTATGGACTGCACACCAGTAACTAGATCGCATTTATTAATATACCATGGCTCTCAACATAGTTTTATTTTGTTTCCAGGGAATTGCCCCCTATGTAGGACTCAACTTTGCCTTCTATGAAACACTAAAAGGTACACCAACAAATTGATTTTACCTCGATACAAAGAGATTATATACAAGGTTTGCTCTGGCAGTAGCGGTTTCTGACGTGGGTAGATTACAAGTTAAAACTGCGAGTGTACTCGCAACATGCAGACAGACAAGGAAACAAACAGATGAGAACCCGTTCCACTAATCTTAATCTAAACCTTAGAAAAGTCATGCAACTGCATAGAATATTTGTGTCGTTACAACTCTGGACAGCACTCATTTCCGACTTGATGCCAATAGACATGCTTAAGTTTATTCACTGTTTTAGTGTGTCGGAAACAAATCACCTGAAGCTGTATAGTTTTGAAGATACAAGTAGGTTAAATCAATTCATGATTATTATGCATGTATGCATCGATTCTCTGTGATTCTAAGTCTCGCGCATAAGCGCTCTTCAAACAGATTTTTTCCGCCTGTAGTTTTGAAACTGTCTGTTTAAAAATTAAAATCAAAAAGTAAATAAAAACCAAAGATAGAAAAAAAAATTAGTGTAGTTTACAACTTAAAACCCATCTCCACCAAAATAAACTTTGCTTTATTAGTTAAAAATCTCGTTTTAGTTTAAATTTTTGTATGTAATTTTGGAGTGTGTATCCATGGAAAAAACTATGCCTTATCTTGTTTGAGAACGTATCTTCCTAACTTTTAAAAATATTCATGGGGTTTGTTTTAGGTTTTGTCTTTCGCATAGTGTTTCCTGATCGGAAAGGAGAAAGCACTTTCACTGGAGTGTTTGTGAAGGAGGAACTGCCAGTTTTAACAAGATTAGCTTGTGGAGGGCTTGCAGGAGCAATGGCTCAATCAAGTAAGTTTGAACAGTGATAAGTTATGCGATGAAGCTGAGGTGCTGTGCCTGTGTTTTTTGTATATACTGTTTGGTGATAATTTCCAATTGTACATTGTGCAGGGCTCAAAGTGGGCGACCAACTGGTCGCAAATGCGACCAACTTTTTAAAAAATGCGCCTAAAAGATCGAAGTTAGTCGCATAATTGCACCTAACGTAAAAGTTAGATGTGTAACTGAAAAACCGCAGCAAGTTTTTCACATTCACGAAGATAAAATATCTGGAAATGATGGTGAATCATTGTCGTCTTTTGTAAAAGCTGTAAACAATAAAAAAAAGCTGTTTTCAACTGTCATTTGTCTGGTTTTTATCGATTTTTTTGATCCGCATTCGTCGGTGATCGCCTTGCAACCCCGTCGTTGCCCCGCTACACAATTAGATACTTCATTTACGTTCATGCATATTCCACTGGCTAAGATAACTAAAGGCTTTTGAGCCTTTGAGCTTAAAACTTTGGAAATGCGCCTAATTTTTGAAAGTTAGTCACAAAAATGCGCCAAGAAAAAATGACGAACTTTGAGCCCTGTCGTGGAGTGTTAAAGTCCCAACAAAGCGAATTTTTATTTTTTAGATTAAAATTTTGTCATCTATGAACTCAGAATTCGAATAACGGAAGAAAATTTCCGTATTTTTAATTACTTAAAAGTATGCCTATCAATAAAAAAAGATCGAAATTTAAATTTTGGCCGAGCAAGCAGGGAACCGGCAACTTGTGACGAGGCAGCAGGCATTAGCGATTTTCTAAGGTCTTTCAAAACTTTGAAGTTCTTCAGTTCTTTATTAGATGGTCAGCAAGACATCATGTAATTGTTTTGTGGGAGAACCCATAATAAACCAAACACCTCAAGTTAAATATCTCGGCTTACTACCATTTCTAAGTTCGAACGCGATAAAACATCTCGATCGAACTTGGCATGCTCTTAGCCGGTTGCTAGACAACTGACTCATGCTACGTCATCACTCTGGTCCAGGACTCTCGGGATGGGACTCTTCTTCGGCCAAAAAGGACTGGAGCCGCAAACTGTTTAATTTGCGCGTTTCAAACCTAAAATATATACATAACAGGAATTATGAAAAACTTTTTATTTTTGAAAATTGTCTATAGGTACAGCACTTAACGACTGATCCGTTCAGATTAGCCCTGCTATTTGCGGATAGTGTTATTGTACAAAATATTTATAAATTTTATTGAAATAAAGTTTACAACTTCACAAACTCTACTTAGCATCTAAAAAATAAAAAAGCTTAATAGGGACTTTAAGTGCTGAGTTACTTTAAGTTCAACGACAACAACACACCTTATTTTACGTTGGTTTCAAATTCTTGTGTTAGAAAGATAATGACTATAGTTTGATGGGCACCAGCCATTTAGAAATAGAATTCAGTGAAAACATGCTTGTTCTCTCTGAATTGATAGTCATAATTTCGCCATCACTAAGGAATTTAGAACCCAGGCAAACCCGTCCAGGCTCGGCAGGGAATTAGATTTTTGAAGCCATAAGTTAAAACAAAGATGAAGGACTAGAACAACGAAGTAAAGTTAACCATCATTTTCCCAGCATAAAATACGTAAATGTTGCAAATTTTTATACCTGATATATGTTCTTTAAGTCACATGTTGGTGTCATTGATTACATGTTCTTTGCTACTAACTTACCCGCTGGACAGATCATTATCAGATCAAAGCTACTAGCTGAAGGCACGTGTAGCTCCCTTAACTCTTTCGCTGGCAGATTCCAGAGAGAAAATTTATTTACAGTGCCATCTGGAATAAGAAACTGTCCCATAGCTTCAAATGTTTTCATTTTACCACCCCCCAAACTAGATATTTTTGTAATCAGTGGCAAATTTGAAATAGTTTGGACTGCTTTACCACCCTTCTTTTGCATTCATTAAAATTTTGTGGGCCTAAATAGTTCAGTGACACCATCGTAAAGTTAACATACTACTAAGTTCAAACCAAAAATTCTTGTGTAACTTTAACAGTTATGAGATATTTCTGTTTTAGGAATAAAAGGAAAGTGTTTTATGTAGCTTTAAAATACTTTTTATTTTATGCAAATGCTGATTTTAGTTAAAAAGTTATGCATACCAGATGTTCTTTTTCTAATAACGTACCGACTGGACGTGGCATCCATTATTAGGTCACAGCTACTAACTTGAAGCACGTGCAGCTTCCTTGATCATATGTTCTTTTTCTAGTAACGTACCGACTGGACGTGTCATCCATTATTAGGTCACAGCTACTAACTTGAAGCACGTGCAGCTTCCTTGATCATATGTTCTTTTTCTAGTAACGT
>JAOBAT010055080.1:0-28101 GCA_026413305.1 Hydrozoanthus tunicans
TAATGCGCATGCGAACATATTCACATGTAGCATGCGCAATATAAATTTCATATTTATTATTATTATTATTATTATTACACCAAGAAGTCTAAATGGTAAACCTAAATATGTGTTTAAAAACCAACATTTGGTAACATATAGCTGTTTACTCAATTTGTAATCAGTGGTTCTTTCCTTAACACAGAACTGTATGTGTCAAACAATACTGGTTGCTAGACAAATTTATGATTCATTTTTTCGATACTTTTAGGTTAATTACCATTACGTACTAGTATTTTTTTTCTAAATCAGTTTTTATTTTTTATTTTGTTATAAAAACTTTTTTTAAAATTAGTCTTTAAAAAACTGTTATTTTATTATTAGTAGTGTGCGGCTCAACGTACTGTGTGATTTACCTCATGGATGATGATGTAAAGCTAGAGTTGGTATCAGTAATAATGATTGATGTTGATTACTTTACTGAACCCTTTAGAGACGCCTCTAACGGCAGCAGCGGCCAGAGATGACAGGGCAGATTTGATCATTGCATTAGTGAATGGAGGAGCGCATGTAGACTTCAGGGCTAAGGACAGTCAAACTGCACTTCACAAAGCTGCTGCAGCTGGAAGAGTTTTCTCAGTTAAGGTAAGTCAGCTAGCCAAATTGACCACTAGGCCGGCACTTATTGATCACTGGTTTCCATAGTGTCTTTGACTCCCCCTGGGTAGGACACTAATCCATCACAGGATAGCCCCCAGCAGAAGATGATGCGTGTACATGGAAAGCTAGTGTCTTGCTCATTAGCCACAATACAGTGGTCTGACTGGGGATTGACCTCATGACCCTAGGATTATGAGTCAAACACACTTCTAACTGTTTGGCCTCTGCATCGCCAATAATTTGAGTTTACTTGTAATTTAAAGTTATTTAAGTTTGCATTTTACTTCATATGGAACAATCTTTTGTCTTAATAACTAGATTTTTATTAAAACTGAACCATGTTATTCTAAACATTTACATCTGTAATTACAGTAAAGATAACTTCTTCTTTGATAACATATATTCTAGAAAATAAGAAAAAAAGAATTCATGTTTTAAGAAGATTGAAGTTTAATAAGACAAGAATAAATAGTGAATATGAGAGCATTGAGAGTGAGATGAATTGTCAGTGGGACTCCATTTGATGTGGTAACTCCAGCATTTAAGTTAACTTGCCTTTGGTGTGTGTTGTAAATGCCAAGAGGTAAACACCATGTTATTGAAAATGATTGTAAATGAATTTTATAGAAACTGTTCCTTATATTGCTAATGAGCTAATGATATTTTTGCTTAATGATTTCTTGGTACAGACCTTGCTGGATCTTGGGGCGTCACCAAACTACAAAGATGCTAAGGTATCAAACAGCAGACCTTAATTAGAATTTTTTACTTGTGATACAATGTTCAGGGCTTGAGCTTGCCTTGCCACCTACAGGTACAGGCAGCCAATGTTAACAGAGAATGAAGGCTGGCTACTTGATGTTTTACAACTTGTAGCCAGCTTGCTACCACAAGATCATGTGGGACCTTTGCAACTGATTAACTAAGACTTATTGTTTCTATTGAATAAAGAAAAAAAAATTTAAAATAACAAATGATGCTTATCTGCTTAAGTTCTTGAAAAATTTAATAAATTGGAAAAAAGTGCAATTATTTGTGTGCCCACAGCTACAGAGTGACACAAATGGATGTAGTACAGCTACTAAGATAACACACAGACTATAAAATGTATATGAATCATAAATGATTACCATCACTTGTGCTCAGGTTACCAAATTTTTTGCCTTTTGTAGCCAGCTGGCTTCTTGAAAAAACGTTAGTTTCGAGCCCTGTATAAGTAAATGTTCTGCCCTTAGAATTTCAATCAAACAACATAAACTCCTTTTTCAATTCTGTTTTTGCAACTGAATTACTTTGTAGGGCCTGACACCACTCTACTATGGGGTGCTACAGTCTGCCAATCCATACTGCAGTGAGATCTTACTGAACGATCATGCGGAGCTCCAGATTGTCGACCACCAGGGAATGCAAGAGATCCACCATGTGAGTACTGACAGCAAGTGTTACACAAAGTGAAGTTGAATTTAAGTTTTACAACAGACTTCTTGATTTTTTGCTTTCTAATTGGCCCAATACCTGAGTCATTGTGTCAATTTTGTCTGTACGGTAGACAGTGTCTCCTGATTAATTCACCTTCTGTTATTCTTCTGGCCAAATACCTGAATCATTGTGTTGTGTTTTTTTTGTGGTAGACAGTATCTCCTGATTAATCCAACCTTCTGTTATCATTCTGGCCCTGTACCTGAATCTTTGTGTTGTTTTCTTCTGTGGTAGACATTATCTCCTAAAGAATTCAACCTTCTGGCTTAATATTCATCATCATGTTGTTTATGTGTGTGGTAGGCTTGCAAGAATGGTCTGGTGCAACACTTGGAGCACCTTCTGTTCTATGGAGCAAATATTGATGCACGGACCGCGTCAGGAAACACAGCGCTTCATATCACTGCTCTCAGCAATCATGTAAGTTAGCACTATCAAGTCCCGGTGTAGGTTAACCTGCGAGTTATGGGGCTGTGTAAAGGAATGTTGAAGCCTCTAATTACTTTATCTTTCTACTTAAACAAGTGCCACATAGTTAATAGTTTTCACTGCTCTTAGGTAGTCAGAAAATCTGTTATGTAAGTTTTACAACCCCATTATAAGACTCCAAGGGCCCACTGTTTATAGCCCATTTTCGAGAAGACTTGAATGTCTAACTGTTTGTAGACCTCCTCTGTTAATTTAAAACCTTGAGTGAAGATTGGGCCAGGAATTGATGCTGGGCCTCCCGTACGACAGAGTGGTGCCTTAACAACTGGGCTAACCAGGCAGTGAACGTCACAGGGTTTTTAGTAAAAATCTATGGCGTCAGACAAGTAAAGTTTATGCATAAGCCAGATTCATTTGATTATCTCTCTAACCACCAACTGTGAGACCCCATATCTGATCAAAACATTTGAACCACCTTATATGCCTTACTGTCCTTAGGCTGTAGTGATATAATTACCAAGCAATTGTTCTAGATTGTTGCCTTGACTGCCTTTGTGCTGTCCAAGTTTTTCCATCAACATTGAGAGGAGTATCTTGTATATCTATTATTCTTAGCATTTTTTTAAAAGTTTTGATAGCCTATCGTCATATTGATGTTGAACATTGATCATGAATATGTCGACCACAAATTCTACTTCTCCTCATTAACCAACTAAACTTTTCATTTGTAGGAGGAATGTGCAAGGGTTTTACTCTTCCGTGGAGCAAGGAGAGATATTCTTAACTATGCAAACCAGTCAGCGTACGAGGTATTGCACCTGGATAAGTTAGTGGATTTGCACTGTTGATCTTGAAATATTACTTTTTTGTGACACTAAGTGAATTAGTGTGTGCTTTGCAAAGCTTGGCGTCATAAACATAAGGTTGCTTGCCCATTGCCCAACAAAATCACATTGCTGTTATCTGTTACAATATTCTAAGTATACTGCCCTGGGAAGAATAATTTGAGCCACTTTCCCAACCTCCCGTTTCATATGACTATGTTTGAAGCCACATTGGACAACCAGGTTCTTAAAAAGTATTGTTTTGTTCAGGTCAGAAGGGAATCTGCAAAGGTCACAGGACTGGTAACAATGTGGTAACTTATAACGAGTCCTGTTTTATAAGCTTAACAGTAGCAACAATGTTCAGCAGCAGTTTGTTTCCTTTATAGTACTCTTGATTTATGAAAGGGTTATCTGAATCACCTCTCTTGTCTGTTAGGTTGCAGCTGTGGCGGGAAACAAGTCTTTGGCAGAATTGATCAAATATTTTGAAGATGAATCAATTGGTAAGAACTGAAAATGAAGCACGAGTGATTATATGATAAAAGGTGTTTATAAAAACGTTGAAACTGATCTAGATAAAAAGTTATATATTGTTAAAAACTGAATTTTCGACTGCAACTGCAGTCTTCATCAGAGTAACTAAAATAAGCTGTTCGAGTGCAATATGCTAAAACTAAATTAAGAAGTTACTTTATATCCCCTGGGGCTTCCATAATGTCTTATAAACAGAAGGGAATGGCTTCCGCTCGTTCAGGAGTGGTTGGCGACATTTTATTGATCTTATTATCTTATGTTTAAACAACTAATCATGGTAGGCATAAATAGTGAACTATGGCTAGGCTCGCTGCTCTTAGATTTTATTTTACTTTGACGAATTGACTTGATTCTCGTTGCAGTCAAAGTCACCACAAAACCATCCTACAGCACCAGGCGACGGAAATCTGTTTCAAAGCCAAGTGCAAGCTCAGTGTTCAACCAAACATCGTCAGAGCAGCGGCTATCGTCCAAGAGTATGGACTCGCTATCTGCTTCAACGAACTCTTCTCTAAACAGCTTACAGTCAAACAACTCAGACCCAGTAGCAAACGGAGAACAAGGTACTGTGCCAGAGGTAAAACTGAAAAGAACACTCTCAATTACCTCATCTGCTTCAGACTCGTCGTACTGTTCAGAGGGTGATTCTGGGGAAATGTCCCCTCCTGTAAAGAGGTCGGACCACACCACGCAGCCAGCTAGACACGAGTCTGTCTCTAGTGTCCCAGGAGAGCGGGCTGCTCCTCCCGTGAAGTCAGTAGCAGGGGCAGCGACTATAAGGAAGAGAGTTTATGCTACAGCACCTGGAAGAAAATTCAAAGCCGTCGGCGATTTTTGCACGGGGATGCCTGGCGAGTTGACACTGCAAAAGGGAGACATAGTCGAAGGTGATAGATTTTTGAAGTGTATTATAATAGTGAAAGATCATAAGATAAAACAAAAGTTTACTAGAAATGTGAATCTGTAAAGCTCTGTAATATTTCTATCTTCAAAATCTTTTAGTTTGTGTTTGTTTTTAGGCTTTTGATAACTCATAAGCTTGGACATCGATTCCTTTCGAACCAGACTACCTTATTCCGTTAATTAGTTCACATTAACAATTACTGTTAGACCTTGTCGGAGTTCATTTCTCAAGTTATATTTTATTTGGAAGCGGAAACAAGAAATCGTCGGGTTAGTGTATGTATCTTGGTTGAAGTGGCAATGATTCTTGTGAGAAGATTTTCTGATTCAGCTCTTAGTTCTTCATCAGTGTGATTAAAGTTTCATTTTAATGTTTAATATTTGCATAGCGTGTTGTTCTCTTCTCATTTGTACCAAAAACGTGCTTTCCCAAGTAACCCAGGTAATAGTAGATAGGATCTTACTTGGTCCACTTCAAGCGGCTCACAAAGGGTCTTCAGGGATATCCACAGTTGGCAGATCTCAGCAAATCTTTTCGACAAGTGTTTTGGGCTCTAGTTTTTAGCACTAGGGGCCTGAACTATTGTTTAATGTCCTAATCCGAGGAAAAGAATGTTCAAATGGTTACAAATGTTAGGGCAAAGGACCCTGAGCGAAGTTCGGTGTCATAAACTGAACCTTGGTCGTCTGCACTTCTTAAGAGCTTTGCTAACCAAGGTAAACTTTCTCTCAAAAGAAAAAAAGGGATCCCGTATAACTGCTGTGTCGTCGGCAGCATCTTCCTTCATGTTTGAATTCAAAATCAGCTCCTTTGGTCTGTTTTAGTGTTAAACACTGTAGTCATTGCTATTATTCTGTGCTGTTAAACTGAGGTCTGAACTTTTTTCCTTTTCCCTCTTCCAGTGCTTTATGTTGGTGAAAAGGGATTCTGGGAAGGCCGGGTCGGTGACCGGACGGGCTGGTTTCCACACAGATATGTGGAGGAGTACAAAGAGAAAGGTAAGCGTTACCTTTCGTGGAGGGTATAAGAAGTGTATTGGAAACCTTTAAACCCCAAACACGACAAAAATAATCTAAACATTGCGAGTCATTACATGTATATTTGCTTCTCTGTCTCTCTCTAGATATAACCTGAACCCAAGCCACGTTTCAGTAACTCTTCAGTCCCTATCAGTCATCAACATCCAACTTCTCCTTAAGTAACACGTACTAAGTAAAATGTTTAGTAATGAGAAAATGAGAATTGATCAAACAATGCAAACTCTTGAAGAACAAAAATAAAATTCTCCTAAACTTGTTCAATGAAAAGTACGAGCTGTTGGGAGAGTTTATCAAGCACACAACTGGTAATGAAAGCGTTTAATGGTGTGCAAGGTTTACTCAAGACGTCTTCAAAGCCTTCTTTTCATTACGCATTTTTAGTAGAGTTAATTCGTCGTTTTCTTCCCTAGTGTCTTGCAAGTATATGTTTTTATTATTTTGTACATGTAAATAGTCTCGTGTTGTCTCCTGCTCTATTTCAAGTTGTTTGTTTTGTATCACGTACAGGAAAACATAAAGCAAAGACGCTGTTTGGTCGGCCACAAGCATTACCATCAGTTTTCAAAAGGTTCGTATTAAGTTTACATCATTCTTTTACGGCCTTGTCTGAAAACTTATATAAAAATGTTGTAGGCGACTTGTGCTCTTTTCAAGATCCTTAGAGTGAAAATAGTAACGGCCCTCGTTACTTTTGCAAGACGAACCGCTAATTTCGGGTAGCCGTTGGTTTCGGATAGGTTAAAAACATTTGTAACTCAGAGTGATCTTAGAAGAAGATGGCACATATTATGAATTTAAAAGTCATCCCATTTAGGCACGTTTCTACAATGGAACGTATTCAGATGAACAAACAGTCGCCAAGACAGGCTACCTTGATCAGTGCGCTGTACTTGGTCACTAATATTAAACTGTTGAGTGTGTTATGACACTGTGGTATTTACTTACCAGTTGAATTTCTGTGGAATTCGAACCAAACAAGTTTTTTCTTCAGTGATTTTCAGGTCAACTTGTCAGGAGAAGCGCCAAGAATTGTTATGCTACGACGAACCAAAGCTGGCTTCGGTTTTCAAATGCGAGGAGCTAACTGTAAGTTTCCCATTTTAGTGCCTGAGGTTGTAGTTTTATTGTTCATGTGCGAAACAATGCACTTTTGGATTGCCCCGTAATCTATAAAGTCAAGTTATTCATCAGGCCCTTCACTAGCCTGCATTCGGGCACCAGTCTCCGCTCGGCCAATCTAACTGCCATTATTATATAATTGTTAAGCGGCTATGCGAAGACTAGCTCTTCACACCATTGGCAAAAATGATAAGAATCTTTCTAGATGATACAAGGAACTGCCCAGGAGAATAACCCAGTAAATATATTTTAACAAAGTACACCCTAAGTGTAAGAGTTTTTCATCAGACCAGCCATAAAATCTATTAGAACATAAGTAAATGTTCCGCCGGACGGTTTAAGAAATCATGAACCTTAACTTTTGACTGTCCACCACAGTTTCTTCCTAGCCCATGTTTTGCAGGTTTAAGGCTGTTGATTGACAGCAGAGGTTATTAATTAATTATATCAGAGAATTTTTGCAAAGCTTTAACAGAACTTTTGTGATTATTCACATATGACTAACCCGTCAGTATGTGATTATATACCTGTCGTAACCCATCAGTGTGTGATTATTTTCTTGTCACTTACCCATCAGTAAATGATTACACACCTCTCATTTATCTATCAGCGTGCGATTATACACCTGTTATTAACCCATCAGTGTATGATTACACTCCTGTCATTTACCCATCAATGAGTGATTATACACCTCTCATTAACTCATCAGTGAGTGATTACACACTTGTCGTTAACCCATTAGTATGTGGTTGTACGCGTGCCTTTAACCCATCAGTGAGTGATCATACACTTGTCCTTAATCCATCAGAGTGTGACTAAACGCCTGTCGTTAAACCATCGATATGTGCTTGTACATCTGTCGCTAACCCATCAGTACGTGATAATACCCTTGTCGTTCACACTCTGGCCCTGACGTACTGTGCATTCTTCTGCTTCTACAGTTCCCAGGTCGGACTCAAACAATCAACTTGCAACTGAAGAACTCTGTAAGAATGTTAAAAGATGCCAATTCTGCACGTGTGGCTTCACTTTTGTTCTCACACAGCAGATAAGCGTTGAAAGCACAAGCACAGAATCACAGTGTGTTGCAGAAGGGGGGAAGGGGTGGGGCTAATAACCCACTGAGAGTACTGGTGTGTGGCTGTTTAGTAACACTGTACAGAAAGGACTAAGACACAGGTTAACAGTTTGTTTTATATCCTTGTACTAGAAGGTAAAGATAGATTTTAGCAAACTGTTTAGTAACAGTAAAGTTAACTTTTTTTATGACGGCCTTTCTCCATAGCTCACGTGCCGCGTTTGAATTTCAAGCCGACGGCCGAGTTTCCTGCTCTTCAGTACTTTGGAGAGGTAGAGAAGGGCGGGGAGGCATACACTAAAGGAATTAGGTGCGGTGATTTCATTCTGGAGGTAAGTATGCAAGCGATTGGTCTTGTCTTCCATAACTAAAAGGTTAGGTTGGTTTAGTGAGAAGGGAAGGGCGGGGAGACATACACTAAAGAGACTAGGTGCGGGATTTCATTCTGGAGGTGAGTATGCAAGCGATTGGTCTTGCCTTCCACAACTAAGACCATAAATATCCTTTTAATCTCCAACTAGAAAATTCCTGGATTTCCAGGCAAATTTGCTGAAGTGAGATGATTTCAACGCGACTCCAATGGCTTTTTCTTAGCGGTCCAGAGTCTCTCAAATCTGGACTTGTTTGTGGCAATCCATTCTATTTCGTTTCTTCCAATCCTAAACGTAACAAATAATTAGCCGCCGAACTCCCCCTAGCGACGAACCGTACTTTGCTTTTGAAAGGGTTGGAAGAACTCTGGTTTTCTTCGTAGATAGTCCTTGCTTTGTTTCTCACAGCCAAGCAATTTCTTTTGCTCCAGTGATGCAAGAAAAAATTAGACATTGATAGACTTTCTTAGACTGAAAGGGTAAACCTAAGAAACTTACAATATTTACACCTTGTCCGGGGTACAAACTTGGTGCACGTGGCCGATTTGTCAAAACTCTGAGTTAGCAGAAGATAAAACCTTTGGCTCCGTCATTTTTGTCGTTTCAGGTTAATGGAGAGGACGTGACCACAGCCACACACAATCACGTTGTAGAGCTAATCAAGAAAAGTGGAACTACTGTGACACTGAAAGTGATTAGTCTGCCCCAGTCTCCAGCTATCAATGGTACTCTGGGAAACGCTAGTGGGAGACTGGGTCCTGAGAAGTATGGGTCGATGTCGAGACTTAGTAAGAACTCTGAATTATTGATACAAAGTTATTGAATGTTGGCATCCATGTTACATTTCGTCTTTTCATGTTAAATGCAAGTTACCGTGGATAAAGAATACCCCAAAAATGGATCCAAATTTGGCAGTGCATTTTAGTTTTTTACACAAGTTATAAACATAATTGTTTTGTCCTTCATTTTTTGATGTTAATCAACGTGAGCTCGTTGGAATTTTGGAAATTGTATCGGAATTATGGTGCCCTAAAATCTACGTACTAATCCCTTTTGTTAGATTCCCCCCTTCCAACTATTTTTCAACTCCCCCCCCCCCATAAGCTGCCACCCCTCGCCTTATTGTAGGGTTACCATGAACCTTTGTTGTCCCATCGGGACCGATGTCTCAACTTACTTCCTTACGGCATTTTTTTTGAAGTTACAATTTTGACAGCAGTTTAGGATATTATTGTTTAACAGCCAACTACACTAGCTGCTGAATTGTTTACTTCTAAAATGTGATAAGCGTACAGCATTGTGTAAGCCAAGGCTAATAACCGTACACTAGTGCATTTAAGCGCGGGAGGGAGGATGGGGGGGGGGGATGGAGGTTAGAATTTAGTCTTGTATGTGGGTTTGTGTGTTTATGTTTGTGTCTGTGTTTGTGAATTACATCTTTAAATAATCCAAACTCGTACGTAAATCTTAGAGACACCCAGATGCTTTATTGTGACTAGTGTATAACAATTTTACATGCTTACGTATCTGGTATCTAACTACGCATGCGTGATATCATACGTGATGGTGTGACTCTTCTCTAGGTACGAACCCACCTCCTATTCCTCCATCCCGTCACCCTTCCACAACACTTACTTTGGGCCGGATGAGGTCCACGAATCGGCCTTCTCTCTATGGTTAGTAAAGATTAATGTAATTGCATTAGTGAGGTTAACAATGTAACGCAAATACAACAAAAACAACCATGAAGGCTTATGGTGGGCAGAGATAAGAAAGACTCCCTTAACTAAATTTAAGCAAGCAAGTAACAGATAGGCTAACTGTGGGTGCTGTGGGCGTGATAACTTTACAAAGTAAAGCACGTCTTCCAGTTTGATTTTTCTGCTTGAAGGTTCTACTGGGACAAGAAACTAGTTTGTTTGAGGGGTTTGCCAGGATTTTAGTTTTAGTTCTTCGCAGAGATTGTTCTCAGTACAAAATAACGTTTCTTAGAATTTCGCTTAAATGTTTGTATATTGATCAATAATTTAACCTCTCTGCAACTTATTATCATACATGGCTGTAGGTAAACCGATCTACCTACCCTTCCAACCGAGTTCTTGCTCATACGCCAAATATACTTGTAACCTTGCCAAGCTAAATTACAAAGAAAAGCTTCTCTACTTTCTTACATATTAACTATTTATGAGTTCAAAAAGAAAGTAATATTGTTAGAAAAAACAACGAGGCTAAGGACAACAAGGAAGCCCCCTTATCTCTGTCTCAGTAACACTCTCTTTCTTTCCTTTTTTATGCACACGTTTTTTACTTTAATTGTTATTTACTGTTATTTTCTATGTTTAATGTTGATGGTTTGGTATCATTAATTCTATAATCACCTCAGTTTAGCGGTTTTGGCCTGTTTTTTTATTGTCGCTAAAAAGTTCGCTTTTCAAGACTGCATAAAAACTACAGGCTCTACTGGTGTGTTGCTTGCTTTCAAAGGCTGCTAAAAACTATAGCCCTAACAACTATATGGGAAAATGGAAGTATATATGATGTATGGATTTTTATGCTCGTTTTTTGAAACCTTACGGACAAAACATCGATTAGTATATAGCTCATTATCACCTTTTTGCCATTGAAGGTAAACTAAGGATTTGCATAAACCCTGTTACGCCAAAAGATCAAGTTTTCTCTACTTCCATGATAAATAGTAGACTGATTTTGACACTTTTGACAACAACGCACTAACCAGGTTTTGTTTCCTCTGCATCCAGAGTTGGGAATGCAGCATAGCGTTGAGGAGCCAGCTAGTTTTCGTGTGGACAGCGTTATAACAGTTCCAAAGGAAAGCCGTTGGAACACACTTCATAGGCAAAAGCCGCCATCAGGCAAAAAATCCTCAGCCAAGAAAGAGTCTTTAACTCGACAACGCTCAAGCTCGACATCAGGTTCATCTCATGGCTCCAAGGGTTACCAAAGGTCAATATCTATGCAGAATATTAGGCATGGTCCGCCGTCATATGAGACAGCGCTATCTGCCAGTAAAGCAGTTCCATTCCCAACTGTCCCAGGTGGTTCCATGCTTCCTCGGGCAAACTCAGATGGGGCTAAGTCCACACCAGATATCTTATCAGTTTCTTCAGACCCCGAAAGCAATGCTCCTGAAACGCTTCCAAAACCCGTAAAAGAGAGGCCAGTGAGCTATGCTGCACCAGAGTACTCCCGACTAAACTTACAGAGAGAAAATAGAATGGAGTCTGGAAGTATAGAACGACCTTCTTCCAGCTCAAATGTCACTACTGCAGATAATGTTCCCAAAGTATCTCGAAGCATTTCACAGCCAGTTGTAAGTATTGACATTAGCGATCAATCGTCTCTAGCAGGAACTAACTCATCCCCAGGAGATAGGAAAGAAAACCTTGGTGCTGATAAGAAAGTAAGTTTGTCCGATGCCCTACAGATAGCTATTGCTGAAAGGAATAACCGGAAAACTAAACATATAACCGAACTTAACAGGCAGGAAACAGGAAGAGAGAGAAAAACTAGTGCTCCAGGCAAAATGATTAGCGATTCTTCATCGAATCAAACTAATGATTCTAGACAAAACGCCAAGAACGATTCATCTGTTGGGGGTGTAAAGTCGCCAAAGAGATTCCCTGTAGAAAAAATTAATGAACATGAGGAACTGATGGTGCGGACCAGAAAACTTAGTGAACCTTGTCGCCTGCCAGAAGGAGTTGAGTCTGTTCAGAGTAAAATAGAAAAGCTTCAGAAACATCCGGAAGAAAGTATGACAACAGCCTCATCTGAGAGTATTTATCGTCGGTATACATCACCATCACCTAAATTCAAGAAACAGTTTTCGTTTGATACGCCACCTAGCTCACCCCCTTCAGATCAAAGACTTAGTCGACACTTTTCTGCCAATGGCGCAGAAACATTACGCTATGAAAGTGGGTCACCACCTAAGCCTGAAGTGGTTATTCCCCCGCCACCACCCCCTGTATTGCCAAAAGGGAAAGCACCTGCGATATCAAAACAAGGATCCCAAACGAAAAAGAAAGAAACTAAAATAAACATCCCCATGACGGCTGTTCGCTCGGGATTAGTCGATGTTGGGTCTCTAAGGACTCAGAAAGGACTTTTAAAATCTGTAACGTCGGAGGGACCCAAGAGAACATCTAAACGGCACAAGAAAGGCAGCTCCAAAGGCCCTCTCAAGGAGAGTGCCACTTTATCAATGCAACACTCGAATCTGCTAGCAAAAGCTGTTGCAGCACGTGCTGCTCGCATGGCGGCAGAAGAAAGGGAGAAAGAGGAAGAGGTTGAGAACAACTCAGACGACGAGTTTGCAGAACCATCACCAGGGAAAAAGGACGTAGTTCCTTCTTCTAGGGTTGAATCTAACTCCCCAGTACATTTTGCTGGTGTGTCACTGCGGAAGCCCAAAATTCCACCACCAGTAATGCCAAAGAAGAAGGTTTCTTTTACATCAAGAGGAGGGGTAAGAAGTGAAGGGCTCACACAGTCAGATTCTCCAAATCCTCAGAACCTGCCATTCAATCTTCCGGCACCAGTCTTATCAGAAGAAGACAAAACATTAGTGTTGTTAGATGAGGTTTTAAGACACGAGGCTGAAAGTGAAAACTGGAGTTTGAACTCATGGAATAGCAGCGATTCGAGCACAGATGTTATAGTTCCTCCTCCTTTCTTCTCCAGTGTTAACCTCACCGAAGAACAAGAGGAAGCTGCTCGAAATACAGAACAAAGTCCTGTATCTGTACCGTGGTATGAACAAAGATCAGAGTCTGAAGAGAATTTGAGTTTGGAAGGCAGAAAGAATCCTAATCGCGCTCCAAGCCCTTTGGTAAGCACAAAGCAAGTTGAACCAAGCACAACAAACTTTGTAAATGCTGAAGAGGAGGAATCTTCAGAACTAGGAAAACCATACGCTCGTCAAATACCGATAAAAATCGGAAACAAACAAATTTCGATTAGTGTTATAACACATTCTCGGCTTCCAGACGAAAACTCAAACACGTCACAGCCAACTACGCAACGGAAGCCATCCCTTGATAAACCTGTTGACGCAGACAAATCAAAGGCAATTTCGGTTGATACAGACACAATTTTGCTTGCTAAACCAATTCCAATTGTTACTGAAACTAAGAAAGTCTCCACGGCTGAAGTCACGCCTGTTGCTTTTACCGAATGCCAACCAGTCTCTACTATTGAGGTCAATCCAGTTTCTGCAATTCAAGTCACACCAGTTTCTAACAATGAAGCAAAACCAGTTTCTAATGTAAGCCTCACCGAAGATCTCCATACAGACCGTAAAAGTTCTGCAAAAGAGGATGACAACCTAATCTGTGCTGAAAAACCGCTTTCTGAAGACTGTGTGGATGACGTTTTTGAACTACCCCCACCCCCTGTTGCATTTGATAACATGGAATTTGATGGAGATATGCCGGACTCCCCACCCTTACCTCCACCGCCGGAATTTTTCTTGTTAGCAGAAGACGGAGAACTAGTTGAGAACCGTTCAGACAGAATCGTGGAGTCGCTGGTCCCTCCGCCAGCTTTCAGTTTGGGGCAAGAGAACGAGGTAAGAGTGAGTTAGTTTTCATCGTTTTTTGAAGCTCTCGTGCGACATGGAAATCTATTTGTGTACAAGTATTATCAAGGCAATCTTTTCGAATGAGAATTATATTACTCCTGTTTTCTTTTTAGGACCATGAGGTTGACAGTTTGTTTTTGAACCTTAAAAGTGGGCTTAGGAAGACATTGGGAGATAAAAGGGAGAGGAGGGTAGTCTGCTGCAGCTTTGTCAGTATACTGCTTGAAATCGCTGCAATGTAGTTTATAATATATTTTTGGAACTTTATAGGTTGACAAATCATCGCCAACGGATATCCCAGCAGTCACTTCGAGTGTAGACGAGTAAGTGATTTTTTATGTATAGTTGTTAAGTCGGGGTTTTTTGGAATTAGCCAATCCGGACATGTAAAGTCCGGCGCAAAGAAAAAACTGTTTGACTAGCGCCAGACTTAAAAGGCATTTTAGTGAAGATTGTAACGTTAATGCGTTTAGTGCTTAACCAATATGCCAATGTGGTGGTGATAATAAAGTAAACGTCATTTTATATACTACTCATTGACTATGAGATTCATACATCCGCTTGTAAATGATTCCCTTTTCAAATCTTGCTATCTCTTTTCTTCCACAGGAAGCATGTTGGCAACTCTAACCAAGATAAACCATTGTTGACATGGTCTTGCAAAAATGTTTGTGATTGGCTTGACTCTATAGGTATGTCTCAGTACAGAAAAACATTTGAGGAAAATGACATCCGTGGAATTCATCTTCCTGAGCTGACCAAAGCGGAACTGCGAGAGCTTGGGGTGAAAAGTCTTGGGCACAGAATGACTATTGAAAACTCCATTGCGCAACTTTGTCAGCCCATGGAATCCAGTTGTTGATCCGTCACTCCATCGAATCCGGTTCTTGATCCATCACCCCTTGAAACCCGGATTTTCTCCTTCATCCCATGAAACCCAGTTGTTGGGCAATCATCCCATGTAATCTGGTTGTTGATCCATCATCCAATGGAATCCGGTTCTTGACCCATCATCCCATTGAATACAATTGTTGATCCGTCATCCCATGGAATCCAGTTGTTGATCCATCATCCCATGTTGTCCAGTTATTGATCTATCACCCAATGGAATCCAGTTGTTAATCCATCACCCAATGGAATCCAGTTGTTAATCCATCACCCAATGGAATCCAGTTGTTA
The DNA here is from genome assembly GCA_026413305.1 of Hydrozoanthus tunicans. Classification (NCBI taxonomy): domain Eukaryota; kingdom Metazoa; phylum Cnidaria; class Anthozoa; order Zoantharia; family Hydrozoanthidae; genus Hydrozoanthus; species Hydrozoanthus tunicans. The sequence continues at coordinate 15,202 of JAOBAT010055080.1, forward strand.
ATCCATCACCCAATGGAATCCGGTTTTTGATCCTTCTTCCAATGGAATCCAGTTGTTGATCCATAGTTCCATGTAATCCGGTTCTTGACCCATCATCCTTCTGAATACAATTGTTGATCTGTCATCCCATGGAATCCAGTGGTTGATCCATCATCCCATGTTGTCCAGTTTTTGATCCATCACCTAATGGAATCCGGTTGTTGATCCTTCATCCCATGGAATCCAGTTGTTGATCCATCGTCCCATGTTGTCCAGTTATTGATCCATCACCCAATGGAATCCAATTGTTGATCCATCATCCAATGGAATCCGGTTGTTGATCCATCATCCAATGGAATCCAGTTGTTGATCCATCGTCCAATAGAATCCGGTTGTTGACCCATCATCCAATGGAATCCAGTTGTTGATCCATAGTTCCATGTAATCTGGTTCTTGATCCATCATCCCATTGAATACATGAGTGCTACACTTGCAAGTTTTTTAAAATCGTGTTAAAGTTATTCTTAATTAAATTGGAACTTTGGCGGTAATATCTTAAATTATCCAATTATCTGTATGATATACCAGATGTAATTGATTTTGTTTTCTTTACCACATATTTGTGCCCTTATACAAATGGAGTTTAACAGCATTTCATAAAAATGAATAACTTATCAGTTTGGGGAACGAATACTTTAAAGTATTTCTTCGCTATCTCCGTAATTTCATTCAAGAACTTGATAAATACTTAATTACGCAAGAACGCAAACATTACCGAGAAGCGTTTAAGGAGCTATGTGCTGCGCCAGCAATTTTCATTCGTTGGTCAGTAGTTTTCACAATTGAAAGCGTTGAGTCGTTTCGTTTGGCGATTTAATTCCAACATTTTCATTGGAGTTTCATTCCTTTTTATTAAGGTCTTTTCAAAAAACTGAAGGCACGATTTTGGTATTGGTAATCACGAAATGGTTAGAAAGTGTTGACAGATCGTTATCGCATAGATGAACAAGCAATTAGTATAGCTTTATTGTATTTTTAGACATTTGTTCGACGCGTTATCGTTAATATTTAGAAGCTAAAGCAATGACATGACGTAGCTTGGGTTTTAAAAGGAATCCTGCGTAGAAAAACACACTGACTGGGAACGAAATGAACTTGTTTTGGACAGTTTCACTTTTGGAACGTCACGTTGCAGAAACTACGAAACGACTTTTTTAGCCTTGAATGTTTAAGCTTTGTTGTCGTAGTTACCGTTTCTTAAAAGAAATCATAGAAATCCCTGATTGTTTATTTTTGTAAGGCTGATCAATTTATAAAATGATTATTTAAGAATTTTCAAGGGTGGAGACCGCGCCGTGATGGTAATCCAGGGTTTAGTGTGTTTTTCTTTCCAGGATTCTTTGAAACTTTCAAATAGTGGGTCAATATACGAACAACATTAAAACACGATAAGGGATTGGGACGGGGTGTAACCAGAGGGTGTCATATACTGAGAAAATTCACATTCGCATATTCGGGTCAATTTAATTCTTTTCATGCTAGTGCCGGGATACAACTAGCGGTTAACAATTCAACTTATTGTGAATTGTTCAGAGTTCGAAAGTCTAACAATTAGGGTTCGTACGCTATCTTTGAAGTTCTTAGCAACTCGCGGAAATGAAAACAGCAGTTCTGGAAAATTCTATGCGGGCTTTAGGGGAAAACGAATTCGAAAACGCTTTGGAAATGGAGTGTTGAAGGGCTCTTTTAGTTTCTTAGTATATTTGAAGTTCTTAGACTTTGATTAGCATTTCATAAAAAAAGATGGAAAGTCTAAAGAAAAAAGTGAAGGAATGAAATTTTGTTTAAAAGTTCATTAAAATAGCAAGACAGCTCTAATATGACCATAGAACATTTTGGTTGCTTGTAATGAACTTTTGGTAAAGTGATCATTAACGTTTCAAAAAAAAAAAAAAAGAAAACAAATTTTCTCGACAAATGGCTAGAAATTCCAGAACTTCCCAGAAGAGTACGAAACCTATTTTTGGTTTGTCTTTTGCCTTAGCAAACTCTAATGCTAGTTTTTTAGCATTCTCTTTTTTTCACTTAAGTCGTTTTTGAGGTCCATTGACTCGAAGAGTGGATTACTGTATGTCCTTTTCACAGAACAATAACTGCCTTTGGTTTGGGGCGATTTTTTTAGTCAGTGCCATTTCTACTTCATTAACTAGACTAAAGGGTGTTATAACTGAGTATAATTGTAATAAGAATATATTTGCTTGGCAATGCTTTTAAATATAGAACAATCTAAAAAGCTATATTTTTGTACATATTCATAAATTAGGAATAAAAACGTTTTTGCTCACATCAGCCTCCAAATACTTTTGTTCTGTTAGTTATTAAAGGGCACGTGCACTTCAAACCTAGTTTTTGATATGTTTTAAAAAAATAAGATTGGGATTTCAAAAATGTACTCTCTAAAACGGATCACTTGTTAATATTCTGCAAAAATTAGTAAAGAAAGTACTTGTCAATCCCATTGAGGCTGCCATGTTGCACTGACGTCACAACGTAAAAATACAGTTTGTTCTCGATATAATATAACCTTTTTGTTAAATTGCTTAAAAAGGAAAACATTTTTATTCTCACTGATAGTTTTACAATAATTGCAAGAAATAAAACAGTCCGAAGAAGGCAATAGAGTTGATTCTTTTGACAGTTTCACGTTGTGACGTCAGATGTCTGTGCAACAAGGCGGCTTCCATGGGATTAACTTTAATCTTTTTGTAGAATATCAATAAATGAATCGTTTTAGAAAGCACATTTTTGGAATCCCAAACAGATGTATGAAATAATTTGGAGGGCAAGTTCCCTTAAACGAAAATGTGAACGAATGTCTGTATAACAGGGCTTTCCCTGGAATGTGATCAGAAAATAATATATTTCTACAAAAGTTGTAAGCGCCGCGCGTGTGAGAGCTGGTTGGTGCCGAAAAATCAGTAGTATAATGGAGTAGAGACTGTAAAATGGCACTACCTTAGGCTTAACGGGTAGTCAGAAGGGACTAAAGCTGGCCCTGAACTCTGAGAAGAGTTTGAGCCAAGTGTTAACAACCGTGAAGCCTTTTTGCTATTTTCACTGTCTCAATATCGTTAGTACGCATGTGCAAAACTTCCGACTTCTCATCGCTGGCCAAACCCCACAAGCGCAACGCTTATTGAAACAGCCTAAGTGAGATTTTAGGTTACTTAGGTTCTTGAATAGCTTTCACTCCAAAACAATTTTTTCATATTTAAGAAAATTAGTTTGGGATTCCAGAAACGTACTTTCTAACAGAAATGTACTTTCTAAATTGTTGATGAGTTAAAAAAGAGTAAGGGGGGAAGTGAGGGATTGAAAAGTATGTCAAAAACTGATGGAGCTAGTTTGCCCAAAGCAAAGCAGAAGGGGGGGGGGGGGGGATGGTAGGGGTTGAAAAGTATGTCAAAGGGTGATTGGCGGTCAAAAACCTAGTTAGACACTTCATTTGTCAACAACTCGAGAAGAAAATAGTATATTGGAAAAAGACGGCCTTACTTCATACATTGCAGGTCTATCGAAAGCTAAATTAGTCTTGCTTAGAAAGAACAAGAAAAGAGAAACCATTGACAAATCTATTCCATGGTATGCCCATCGTCATGCATAGGTATGAGCTTTATCTGCGATACTGCATACACTATTTTTTCAAGGTTTTTTCCTTTTTTAAAAACAGCGATCGCGACGCTTACTGCAGTTTTGGCACGCGCAAGATATCCAAGGCGAATAGCTACAGTCCGGCGCGCACTTGAGCAATAAGAGCTGAGCTGTTTGCTTGCGAAGCTGTTTGCTCAGCTTCAATCTGCACGTGTGCGGCAAAATTTTAGTGAGATTTTTGCCTCGCGAGCTCAAATCTCACTACAATTTTGCCGCACACGTGCGGAACAAGCTGAGCATACAGCCTCGCGAGCAAACAGCTCAGCCCTTCACCTCAAGTGCGCGCCGGACTCTATAGCTTTTTTCAAAATGCGTCAGCAGCGCGCGATCGCGACGCTTACTGCAGTTTGCACGCGTAAGATATCTAAGGCTTCATAAAGATGTTTCAAACTGTTAACCTTGGCGACAGTCAAGTATAAAAAGTCCAACGAATCAATTTCACGGTCAGAGTACGAGTTAGTTAAAAACATATTTAAGTGTATTTTTCTCATCTCAAACTGAAAGAAGATTGATTCAACAAGGGAAAACCCGTTGAACAAAGCAAAGCCAACACCCCCAAATAGTTGAAAGTTCCCGTTGTATACAAAGGGCAGATAAAAGTTTTCACTCAGTGAAACTTCAAAGTTTATTTTTTAACTTTGTCCATGGATGCCATGCAAGAGTGGCTTGATGAGCTAACGATTAGTCACTTGGGCTGTATAGTACGATATGGACCAAACGGACGGTTGATATTTATTGACGTCCCCGCAAATGAGGATGAGAAGTTGAGTTTAAAGGGAAGCATCACCGAGTTTGGTACCGATTATTACTCTACAACATTTTATTCAACTGTTCCTGCAGATAAAAAAAGAGTCAAAGGTATATAATGTTTTAACTCGCGTGTTATTACTTCACTACATAGGCGAGGTATTAATTATTTGCATTTTTGTCTCTTCTTTCTAATTCAGCTACAGAAACAAAGCTTCTGAATAATGAAATGTTTCTACACAAACTTTCTCTGGAAATATGAGATTGATATGCTGAGTAATCTTTCCAAGTTATCTTTCTTCTTTTAAACTACACTTATAAAACCGAAAGTTCGGCCACTCATTAATTTTGATAAGTATTCTCAAGTTTTAAAGTCAGTTGTTGTTTATCTCTGTTCTTTCTACGATTTACGTTGTATGCAAATGAAGCAGAATGTTAACAGTGGGGTCAACAATATTTCCTTTTTAAAAACATTTTTAAACAGTTTTGAAATACTAAACTGCCGATTATTTTCCAAAATCTCTAAGACAGTTACAATCATTATATAGCGCAGATCCGCGGGCTGTGCCGTTAGAAATGTTTATTTTCAATTGGTGTTTTTAAGGTAATTTTTAGACCAAGAAATATTTAATTTTTTACGGTGGAAAATTTTTATGCCATGAGATTTTTCAGGGTATTTTGGGAACTTTTCTGACGGTCTTCCCTACCCTTTTCATCCCGGAGTACCCCCTCCCCCCTCCCCCCACCACCACCAACCGAAAGAAGAAAGTTTAGCGCTCAAACTCGCGTCAGCGCCTGAAACCTTCCGACGGCAATGGTTTAAAATTATTTACATTTGAAGTTGATCGCAAATTAACTGTTATGCTAAATACAATGTCTCGTTTCCCTCTTGATTACTATGAAAACAAATTAGATATTCCCCTTCAGTCTAGGGATCTTTTAATTAACGTCTTTTGTTCTTGAGCTCATTAAACTTCAAACGACATGTGTGGGCTCTTGACAGAGCTTTTCAAAGGCAAGACGGTTCTCGAGAGACGAAACATGTTGGAAGTTTAAACCTGAGCTGGCGCTCATGAACAAGAGACGTTAATTAGAAGACAAGAATCGAAGTACGAAGAAGGAGAATGTTTAGTTATGAAGAAAGCGAGGCGAAGATATTTAAACAGCAAGCAAAGGAAACGTATCATTTTTCTTCTCTTGTTGAGGACCTAAATGATATGCGTTTTAGTTTTTCAACGGAATTAAGAAATAAAAGAGGAACTTCTCGTTTATCTACCATAACTTGTTTACGTTGCAGACAAACAGCCGTCCACATTTGATCACCGTCTTCAAATCCTGGACGAGTTAGTTTCAAATATGATTCCCCCAGGTAGAACGAAACCAGGCTTCAACTCAGGGTGTTACTATAGCAACACGAGGAAAGCAGCTATCACCAATGGTGCGAATAGCCCAGTACCTGAGCTCCCAGCTAGCCCTGGTGTAAGTACTGGATTAACCAGGAAAGGATACCAGAAAAGAAAGAAACTGCAAGGCGGATTTTTATACCCGGTGCCGGAGGAGAGCTCTGGTGTCATCAAAAGTCCAACTGACGAAGGAACGATGCACCCTGACGACTGAGAGGTGGATTATCGAGAAAGAATTAAAAACCAAAACACCGTGAACACTGAGATACACAATCCTCTGGTCTTGAGACAGAAACTATTTTGTGAGATCCTTATCAGTGTATAAATAAGATGCGTATCAACCTTTTGCTTCACGAGATATTGATCTGTATATTAGATGTAGAATGACAGCCACAAATGTGACGAACATTTCACTAGATAGCTTTGTCCGACATCAATTTTTTTCCAGTTTGAAACGATAGCTAAGCCAGGTATCCTTTCCTTGAAGTCAAAATCTTCTTGCTCGTAATATTCAAACTTTAAAAAGATCATGAAAATGCAAAAGATGGTGACTTCACATCAGAAGAGAGTGGGGCAAGGGAGGGGAGGGGGGGGGGGGGGATTGGATTCGTCGGTTCAGTAACAACAACAGTTGTGCGTTTCACGAATCACTAAACATGTGCTTAACAAAAAGGAGGTTGTACAAATGTCAAACAACTTAACGATATTTCCAGTTTGTGAAATGACTTATTGGTTCATGCATCCTTAACAAGCTAGTCTTAGTGCGAATTAACATCAACGTTTTCGCCGAGACGACGTTTTACACATACAGTGCATGCGTCTTTTGACTTATGCCGCAAAAATTAAGAAGCTCTTTAGGCCTACCTCAACTCGTTCTATTTACCACTTGCTTTTTCTGGTTCAGCGAGGTAGAAATTAAGTTACACCTTCGACAAAAGTAACAACACTGCTGTCATTGTGGTCCGTGTTGGATCACATGAGCCATGGCAGCCATGATATCAATCGATATCGACTGTATGATTACAGATCACGTGTGTTGGTGACGTCTTGTTGGAGATGTCAGGACTCAGGTGTGTTAATTTGAGCGCACTGAAGCGTGAAGTCAAAGCACAAGACTCAAAAGTGAAGTAATCAATTGGCTAAATAGCGGCCCCTAGCTTTTGCCTGCAAAATCCTAAAGTAAAGGGGGCTGTTACTTCCGGAGTACTACCGGGTAGAATAACCGCCGCCTTGTTAGCACAGTTGGTAAGGTGCGGGAGGCCTGGGTTCGATTCATCGTGACGGACTCTTCACAGAAGAGAAGGTGCTGCCTTTGCTCTAACACCTGCAAACGGTTAGACCTTCGCGTCCTCTAAGATAAGGACTCAAGGTTTTTAATTTAATAATTGAGGAGATGCTGCCTTTGCTCTAACACCTGCAAACGGTTAGACCTTCGCGTCTTCTCGGATAAGGACGTTTTAGGACCTTGCGTCCTATTGCCTTTTCTCCCGTGGCCCCTTGATTTAAAATATTATAAAACAAAACAAAAATATCAATGAAGACCTTTCAGCCAATCTGGAAAGACAAAATTAGTGAAAAGTCTGAATACGGATGCGATTATCACGTTCAACCACTTTTTCTTCGCACGCAAGTGTTCATGTGTACCGTTTGGTTTAGCCGGGTGGTGCGACAGAGGTGAGGATTGAGTAACAGCTTTTAAGCTTAATAAATACGCTATCATTCTGGTGTATCTTTTCAGATCGCTACTGATGTGTCACTGATGAGTCCCCGAATTTTCGCACTGCAAATTTTGACTTTGTCCGATCTTCCAATCGCATCGACTTTCGTACCTTCGTCTTCTCAACAAATATAAAATGTACAACTGTCACCTGGTCCTAACCCATCTTTAGCTTCTTAGTTATTTGTTAGGGCTAGTATCTTCTCTAAGAGTTAGATGAACTAACTAATACTCTGTATTTACAAACAAAAAAGTTGTTGTTGTTGTTGTTGTTGTTGTTGTTGCATCTTTTCACTGAAATGCTTGATATCTCGCAGTATTCAGCCTTGAATATTCACATATGGTAGAATGCTCAGTTAGATCACTACTGCTTCAAACTTTCATTAGTTTCATCTAGACTGCGTATTGCGAATGAAGCTTTGCGATGATTATACATAAAACAGGTCATATTTCAAAATCTTTGCTCTTTGCCGAGCCCGCACTCTTTTGTGTCAGCAGATGTACATAAAGTCCTCCCCTCTCACGCTTTTGTTCTCTTTTCGCATTTCAATCCGCCATCATGAGGTTCGTGAAATATATTCTTCTGAATCTTTGGTAAAATCTTGCCATCAGTGTTCTGTTTGGTGTTAAATAAGACATTTCAATGTTTTTCAATTTTTTTGTTGCTGTTTTGTAATCAATTAGTGGCGTTGTATAGTGTTTTTGAGCAGTTTTTAGGCTGGGGTAAGAATTGTGCAATCGGCTCGGTTGCCATTCTCACCAAAGGATAAAATACAAGTTTGGAAAAAAATAAAAAAGCGTTTGATCATCAAAAAGAAAAGCTACTTTTTGTTATTCCGTGTCAATACTTTTGAAATAGTGGTGTTTCATTCGAATTCAAAAGAAATCTAACATATTGCCAATCAATGAACCCGAACTATGAATCAGTCGTTGAATGTAAATCCTTTGGTTTACAGCTTAAACAGATAGATTCAAAACCAGGCAGCTTAGCTAAGAGTAAGAAAAACGATTAAGACCACAGACACTTTGCTCTTCCTACATAATATTCGGCTCTGCTAGATTCTATCAAACAAACCGCGAATGTTTTTGTTGTCCCAAACATATCCACGTTTTCTTAGTACTTGTACTGTCGAGGCGGTTTTTGAAGTGACTGGAAACGTCTTAGAGCTATTCACTAGAATCTGACCTTTGTATGATTCTGCTGACTACGTGTATTGAACGCGAATTTCTATCCTATCTTTTAATTTGTAGCAAGATTCAACGTGATACCCTATTCGAGTGTGTGGACGCAGTCCTTCAGGGCGCTAAAGATAAGAAGCGTAACTTCACTGAAACAGTGGAGCTTCAAATCAGTTTGAAGAACTATGACCCTCAGAAGGACAAGCGTTTCAGTGGTACGGTCAAGTTAAGGCACATCCCTCGACCCAAACTCAAGGTTTGTATTCTTGGTGACGCATCACATTGCGACGAGGCCAAGGCGAACAACATTCCATGCATGGATGCTGAGGCATTAAAGAAACTCAACAAGAACAAGAAATTGGTTAAAAAGCTAGGTAAGTAAAAGATTATAACTTAATTAGTGTAATGTAGTATTTGTCTCTCCAGGACTAATACTAGACCTTAATCGTAAATGGCGGGAGGGTTTAAATTCTTTTGTCTACCTTAAAATAAGCCCTGCTGGCCTAATTTTCAGTAACATATTCTTTCAAAAGTTTTACTCAGGAATGATGCCAGTAGGGCTAATTTGAGTGGAGACAAAATAAAATTGCTGCCATTTATGAATGTCTATAAAGACTTGAAAACGCTGTTGTTACCCAAGTATTATTGAGCAATTCCAGAAAATATCCACAAGTATACTATGGACAGCATTTTGGAAATGCGATAACAAGGGGATTCTTTGAACTAGAAATCTGAACACATGGGATATGGGAATATTTTAGAAAGAATTGCATTTTTCCATTGGCAATGGGTTTCAGATCTGGGTTAAAACAGAGATGGTGCTCCATGAAAATATATTATTTTTAACTTGGCCATCAAATTATAAAAGTTTATATGCAGAGAACTTTGATTTTAAGCAAAGTTGCATTAAAGAAATTCCTGCAGTTTTCTGTTTCAGTTCAAATTTATGAATGTTTTGTTTCTCTGAACTTTTTACCAGCACTCTTGCTATAGTTGCTCCAAGTCAATGACAAGTGTTTTTGTAAGCCTTAAGAAATGCTGAAGGAAACAGAAATTTGTTTGCTTAAATACAGCAAAGGTAACAACAGAGTTGCAGCTTAAAAGAATTGGGACTTGAGGTTAAGGTTTTAAACACACTATGTATCGAGTTTCAGCTTTGCCTTGCTAGTTTTATATAGTCTTGTGTTATAAACATAATGTGGAAATTATTGTTATTATTATTGTTATTATTATTAATTTGATTATACAACTAAAAATATAGTATTTAAGACTAACAAATTATGAAACAGCACATAACCTTTGGTAAAATTCTAATGCGACAAGCAAAGGACAAAGGGTTTTAGAATATGTAGTAACCGATGGATGGCTCATTGTCATGAAATTGAAATTGTTTTTTGTTGTTGTTACAGCCAAGTCTTATGATGCTTTTATGGCATCTGACAGCTTGATCAAACAGATCCCTCGTATCCTGGGCCCTGGTCTGAACAAAGCTGGCAAGTTTCCTACCCCTATTACACACAACGACAACATGGTGATGAAGGTCGAGGAAGTGCGCTCCACCATCAAGTTTCAAATGAAGAAGGTAGGGATCTACCAGAGTTGTGGTTCAAGGTTGTGACTATGGTCAGGGGTTCTAGAACCCCAAATGTTGCTGCACATGGACTGAACTTTGCCTTTTGTTGCTCTCTTAATGATAAGTTAAAAAAGAAGGGTCAAATTTCCTTTGTTAAATTCGTGAAAATCAGTGCAAGGAGCAAGTTTTAATTTTTGAAACTTACTTCAGGGTCCCAAAAGCTTGAATTAAATCCCTTACGGAGATGCTGAAGTCCTTAGTAGACCTGGCCTGCATCCTAAAGCATTTTAAAAGACAAAATGCTGTTTCTTAGTTGTTCTGTTTTGTTTATTCTGAGAAAATAACTCTTTTTTGACATTGGTTTTTGAAAAAAGTTTTGAGCATGAATTGTTTACTTGCATTATTTTCTGTCCTAAACTTTAAATTACCCATAGTTTTCAGTTCTCTCTCCAATGGCAATAGTTCACTCAACAGCAACATCAGTCAAAACCTTGGTAAAGCCTCAATAGCTGGGAGACTGGGTCTGGGCTTGCCCGCCTGGTCGGACTCTTACCCAGGGTCTTAAAACTAAGGGGAGACTGTCTCCTTCATTGGGACATGTCGCAACAACACTTCACAGGTAAAGGTAGCTGAACTTTTCATCTTGGTTGTCTTTCCTAACTTGACCGATGTGTTAATAATTCATTCTCATTAGGTAACTGCATTGTTAGACTAAAAGGCTGTAAAAATTAACTTGCTAAAATAAGTTTGCAGATCAAGAGCTTATCTGTTTCCACAATTTGATTCTGCTGTTTACTTTATTTTTTTAAGAAGTATTCTAAACTCTTTGAACTGCTAGTGTATTGTAATAAGGTCAGTTTAAGAGAGACTCTTAATTTTTTACCTCTGGTTTTTTAAATAGTGGCCACTGATTTTATCTAGCAGATTGTAAATTACCATAGCCATCACCTTCCCTTTAAGGGCACTTTACCTTTGATTTGTATTTAAGACAACAGTTTTATTTATTTTGTTTTGTTGAACTTACCCATGCCACAATTAGTCAATTCTGAAAAAAATCAAAAGTAACTCTTGTTTACATGTTGTTCTATTGGCTTTTTTTGTTGACTGTCTTCATTCTTTGCATTTTGTGCCAAGATAATTGTGAATATTGATCAAGAAGATAAAAAACAAATAAGTTTTTTGTTGATTCATTTTTGCCGCTTTGTTACACCTTTTTGTTGGTATATTAAACTATAGATAATTTAATAAAAACTTCTCAGATTAGACAAACACATGTGGAAGGCAAAAAGAAGTCTTTCATTTGTGCCATTAGGTGTCAAAATCGGAACTTGAAAATTTATTTCTGTTCATTTTGATTGAGAGATAAGATCCCTTCTGTTTGGGATACCTCAAATTGGCATGTTTTGTAGAGTGGGTTTTACCAATTTTTCCAATGCAAAATTAATTACAAGCCCTACAAGAAACAATTGTGGTACTCAAACTTATATACTTTTGAGTGTTATCAGAGATACTTTAGAACATTCCTGTTATTTATCTGCATTGTTTGTTTTTCTTGCATTTTGATTGACTTAAACAGAGCATTAATCTTGGCTTGTAACTTGAATAACCTTTGCTGTTGTACAGTTGATGAAGTTTGTGTGTACCAGTAAAGCTACTGTTACACTCTTGTCACTAGTTCACCATACAAAATGCTTAAATTTTGCTAAAATAGGTTTTTGTTAGGTAAGCCGACCTTAAAACAAACTGTCTAATTCAGTAGTCGCTAACAAGAATATGGTACATTCAAGTATGAATTTGAGGAGATGTGATATACCGGTGTCATAAATTACTTTTCAGGTGCTGTGTCTTGCTGTGGCTGTTGGTCATGTTAACATGAGCCAGGATGATTTGGCTGGCAATATCCATCTTGCCGTCAACTTCCTGGTCTCACTGCTAAAGAAGAACTGGCAGAACGTTCGTGCTCTGTATGTCAAAAGCACCATGGGTAAAGCACAGCGTCTGTACTAGAATGTTTTATCAGAAATAAAAGTCTGAACACGCACTGTGCTTATATCTCTGCTGTTTTTATCACAGGGCCCTAGTTGTAGGATTTCCATGGTCCTCAGAAACTCCCAAAAGTACTGAAACTGGGAATAAAAAATTCCAGTCCAGGAAAGCCCTTGAATTTGGGACATGGTCATTGAAACTCCTAGAATAGGCAAAATCTCTCTTTTTTAACAAAAAATGTTATAAAAATAAACTGTCAAATAAAATATTTGTGTATAACTCTGTAGGTGATGTTTTGTATATTACAAAAAGCATGGCATTGTTGTTTTATGAAAAAGGACTACATCCCTTTTTGCATTTCAACAATGGTTCAATGACAATAGTTAACTTGTAGAGCCTTATAACAAAGCTTGTTAATATAGTATGTTTATTGTTGGACAGTGTAAGCATCCAGTTTTTATTTGATAGAAAACAATTTTGATTTACTTGTGATTCATCGAAAGTGCCCTGTAGCTGTAACTAAGAGATTATACCGTAAAATCCCTTGTGGGTTTGTATAACTTCATGAGAGGGGGGGGGGGGGGGGGACTTATAAGATAAAAGAT